>VMDR010010156.1:0-31697 GCA_007922815.1 Macrotus californicus | reverse complement strand
GTGTCCACTTGCTTCCAGAGTTCCATTATAGAGTTACAAATAAAGACTGCATCTTAAATATGTACTTTTAAGTGAATGACTCTTCAGCTTAAGAGAATGAAAATATCATTTTAAAATCTTGCCATTCAGAAGTTCTACATTTGTGCTTATGTAAGTAAATGAAAACCTAAAAATAGATTTAAATATATTTAAAAGCTCACCGAGATATCTTGAAATCACGGCATTTCACCAAATTGCATGAGCCACCTTAGAATTTCTTTCAAAGATTTTATTTTTATATACTTATAGAAAGAGGGGAAAGGAGGGAGAAGGAGAGGGAGAGAAACATTGATGTGTGGTTACCTTTTGTGCGCCCCCTACTGGGGACCTGGCCCATGACCCAGGCATGTGCCCTGCCTGGGAATCGATCCAGTGACCCCTTGGTTCACAGGCAGGCACTCAATCCACTGAGCCACACTAGCCAGGGCAGAATTTTTTTATAAAAAGATACTAAAAGGCAACTATGCAGGATATAAAGGCACACTAAGAAAATTCTAGCAACATGAGAGATCCCATCCTGCAATAATCAAAATAGTAAACTAATACAAATGTTTTCAGTGATGTAAAGCATAAAAGTCCAGGAATAGAGTGTCTGTTATGATTGTCAGTCTTACTAATATGAAACCTCAAGTCAAGTGAAAACTAAATCCTAGATCTAAAGCTTAGAAATCCAGACCCAAGGAATATTTTACAGGGGAAATGGGTTGAAATATATTGAACACCAAATTAGAATGAAATATGAGCAGATAATGTGTATGGATGCTAGTGTTTGCAAGGGTAAAAGAAATGCTTATTATTTGTGTCTGGTTAAGTGCTGGTCAGTTCTCCAGAACTTTATTTATGTATAATTATATTTTATTGATTATGCTATTAGAGTTGTCCTGGTTTTTCCCCCTTTGCCCCCTTCCACTCAGCAACCCCTACTCCCTCAGACAATCCTCACACCTGGTTCATGTCCATGGGTCATGGGTATAAGTTCTTTGGCTACTCTGTTTCCTAGACTGTACTTTACACCCTCATGGCTATTCTGTAACTACCTATTTGTACTTCTTAATCCCCTCACCTCTTCACCCATTCTCCAATATACCCCTCCCATTGGGCAACCATCAAAACATTCTTCATATTCATGATTCTGTCTCTGTCCTTGTTTGCTTAGTTTGTTTTTTAAAATATTTTATTTGTTTATTTTCAGAGAGAAGAGAGGGGAAGGAGAAAGAAAGGGAGAGAAACATTGATTGATTGCCTCTTCCTTGCCTGCAACTGGGGACCTGGCCTGCAACCCAGGCATGTGCCCTGACAGGGAATCGAACCAGCGACCCTTTGGTTTGCAGGTGGGCGCTCAACCCACTGAGTCACACCAGCCAGGGCTTAGTGTGTTTTTTAGATTCAATTCTTGATAGATATGTATTTTTGCCATTTTATTGTTCATAGTTTTTTTCTTCTTTTTCTTAAGTAAATCCCTTTACCATTTCATATAATGACTTGGTGGTGATGAACTCCTTTAGTTCTACCTCGCCTGGGAAGCCTTTTATCTGCTCTTCAATTCTCAATGATAGCTTTGCTGGGTAGAGCAATCTTGGCTATAGGTTCGTGCTTTTCATGACTTTGAATATTTCTTGCCAATCCCTTCTAGACTGCAAGGTTTCTTTGGAGAAATCAGCTCATAGTCTTATGGGTACTCTCCTGTAGGTCACTAATTTCTTTTCTCTTGCTGCTTTTAAGATTCTCTCTTTATCTTTAACCTTTGGCATTTTAATTATGATGTATCTTGGAGTAGGCTTCTTTGCATCCATCTTGTTTGGTACTCTGTGCTTCCTGGACTTGCCTGTCTATTTCATCAAATTAGAGAAGTTTTCTTTCATTATTTTTTTCAAATAGATTTCCAATTTCTTGCTCTTTCTCTTCTTCTGGCACTCCTATGATGCAAATGTTGGACCTCTTGAAGTTGTCCCAGAAGCTGCTTATACTGTCCTAATTTTTTTTGGATTCTTTTTTCTTTTTGTTTTGACTGGTTGTTTTTTACTTCCTTAGGTTCTAAATGATTGATTTGATTCTTGGTTTCATCCACTCTACTGTTGTTTCCCTGTAAATAGTTCTGTATTTCAATTAGTGTATCCTTCATTTCTGACTGGATCATTTTTGTTCAGTTGACGTTCTCATTAAGTTCCTTGTACCCAGTGTATGAGCATCCTTATACCTAGTGTTTTGAACTCTGCATCTGATAGATTGCTTGTCTCCATTTTGTTTAGCTTTTTTTCTGGAGTTTTGATCTGTTATTTCATTTGGGCCATGTTTCTTTGTCTCCCTGTTTGTTTCAATGTATGAGTCAGAGCTGCTTTGACTTTGTGTCTTGATAGTATGGCCTAATGTAGTAGGTGTTCTGTAGAATCAAGTGGCACAGCCTCCCCTATCACCAAAGCTGGATACTTGAGGTGTGCCCTTCGTGTGGTTCGAGTACACCCTTCTCTTGTAGTTGAGCCTTGGTTGCTGTTGGCAAGTCAATGGGAGGGATTTTTCTGGGCCAGTCAGCTGCAGGGATTGGCTGTGACCACTTACCACTCTGCACTCTATGGAGGATGCGCTGTGCAGGGGAAGGGTGGTGGTGCTCCAACATGGTCTGTAGCTGTCCACTGAGTGCACTGGCCTTGGGATTTCTTGGGTGGTACAGGCCAAGGTCAGCCCCTACCTGTGTTTTTCCCAGAGCCACCTTGCCTGAGCTATAAAGCAATCTGAGATTGCTATTGAGGCTGCTACTTGTGCTGGGCTTGGAGATTCCCAGGCAAAGCCAAGCTGTGACTCTAGGCTGGCTGCTGCTAGTGTCAGGCCTGGTGTTCCCTGAGGCCAGCTGTTGCCTGTTTGAGAGGATTTAGGAAGTTTTGCAGCATGAGCTAAGACCAGCCATTCACATGGAAAAGCATCTTGAGTGGTCCCATAAGTGGGGTGAGGCTGTCTCTGAAGATCTCCAAGGTGAGTCAAACAGTGTTAGCCAAATTGATGGAGTCCCAGATATGGCACAAGCTTGCTGGCTCTGTGGCGGGAGGGTTTGATAAAGGACAAGGGCCTCTGCTCACCTTGATGCCAGTCACTTCGGTTTCTCCCAGTATGCCACTGACGCTTTTCAAGCTGCTACCCCAATGCTGGAGCTCAGAGGGAGTGAGTTTGCTGAGTAGGTGACTTTTTGTGGGGGTTCTTTAAGAAGAACCAATTGGGGCTCCAGCAGTTTCTTCCACCAACTTAATTCCTGCTGGTTTTTGCAACCAGAAGTTGTGGGGACGTATCTTCCTGGCACTGGAACACTGGGCTGAGAAGCTGGATGTGGGGCTGGGGCTCCTGACTCCCACGATATCCCTCCCCAGTTTTCATCCATAACATGTGAGTGTGGGACCAGCCTCTTCAATGTCTGCGCCTCATCCTACCAGTCTGGATGATGGGGTTTCTTTTTTTTTTTTTTTTTTTTTTACCATGTTCCTTCTTCTATGTATCAAAACTCATACCAAACAATGAGTTCTGGGTTGCAAAAGAGGATTTATTTTCTGCACCTGTATATAGTCTTTGCCCCAAAATTAAGCAAACACACACACAAGTGCTAGATGATGGGGTTTCTTTAATGCCATAGTTATCAGACTTCCATTCAACTTGATTTCTGATGGTTCTGAGTGATGGTTGTTTTATATTTTAGTTGTAATTTTGATGTGGTTGTGCGAAAGGGCAAGCCATGTCTGTCTCTGCGGCCATCTTGACCAGAAGTCCCCTACAACCATATATTTAATTTCAGTTTAAGTTTGTTCCATTACATAGCCTCAAACTATAGCCCGGCCCTAATAGGAAACTTTCAATTATAGGTTCCTTTCAGTCAGTAAATAAAAGTTGGAGAGCTCATGGGGATACTGCAGGTGCCATTGAAAGAGTAAGGTGTTAAAATTAAAAGGAAAAGATGTCATGTCTCCTGCTCTCAAAGATATGAACAATATTTATATTTAAGGCTCCACCCAAAGTAAATTATTGACATTGCTTTTAGTACCCACTTAAGGATAACTTGTTTTTTTGTTTGTTTGTTTTTTAAAGATTTTATTCACCCATCTCCAGAGAGGAGAAAGGAGGGAGAAAGAGAGGGAGAGAAGCATCAATGTGTGGTTGCCTCCCATACATTCCCCATGGGGAACCTGGCCCGCAAGCCAGGCATGTGCCCCGACTGGGAATTGAACCGGCAACCCTTTAGTTCACAAACCAGTACTCAATCCACTGAGCCACACCAGCCAGGGCGGGACAACTTGTTTATAAAACTTTTTCTTTATAACTTGTGCAGCTGTATATCAGGTAGCCCCAGTACCAAAATTCTAAACTTGGCTATGACACTGCAAGTAATGCAAAAGTTATAGAAGCAGGAGTGAAAGTGATGCATAGAATAAAAAGAAAAAGTGCTCTTCATCACTTCCCCAGAAGTATATATCCTTCCGGATCTCAAATAAAAAGAAAGACGTATAGGTGGATGGAAACACAGGTAGATAGCTTAAATAGGTAGGTAGGAAGGTAGGTAGGTAGATAATAATTAAGAACACAGACTCTGAATCTAGACAAAGTTTGAGTCCCAGCCTCTACGACTTACTACATGTATGATCCCAGTTTTTCTCATCTATAAAACTGAGGATGACATTGGGTTATTATAAGGACTAAGTGAGTTTATAGGTGAACTACTTAAAGAGTGCTTGGCAGAGAGTAAGCATTTTATAAGGGTTCACTACTCTTCGTATATACTTACATATAAATACACACATATATTTTTTTAACAAATGAGGTTTTACTATATGTATTTTCTCACTTCATAAGTTTGGAAAAATGTGCTTATAATGCAGACAGGTCTATTTCACTCTGTAACTGCTGCATCATATCCCACAGTACAGTTGGGTCAGAATTTCTTTAACCATTCTCCTGTTGGTCATTTAGGTTGTTTCCAGGTGTTCTGCTTCAAAACAATTGCTAATATCTTATCTTTGAATATAAAATAAGGCTTGCAGAAAGGGCAAGCATATAAGGTATCCCCATTTTGTAAATGATCAAAACAGTGCTCAGAGGAGCTCAGTGAATCGCCTGAGGTCGTACAGCTAGTAAGTACCAGTTCAGAGAACTAGTTTAACATAATTTCACTCTGTCGTACTTCAAATTTTTCCACTTGATGTAGTATTCTACACAAATTCTTCACAAATAAAGAGGTCTTTATGTCATGTGTCACAATAAGACTTTTCTGCTTTTTGAAGTAAGCATCAGGCAACTATATGTGTACGTGCTTCCAAAGGGGCCACAAGTCAAGAGATACAAAAGAATATCCTAAAAGATGAAATAAAACAGGAAGCCTGGCACTGTCCTAGGTATTACAGAGAACATTAAAATTATGACACCAGTCTTAAATTCTTAACTAATTTGAAATCAAGATAAATAAAAGATGGAAATGGGAGAGGAAATAGAGAATATGACTTGCAATTTGACAGGATGGGAGAATATTATTTGAAAAACTGCCACATTGGACTTTTAGTCTTCCAGGTGGTATGTACACCCTTGATTAACTCTGATCTGGCTCTATTAAGATTGGCACTTACACTTCCCTACACCCGCACTCTCTAACCCTACCACACTCTACTAAGTAGTATTAAGATCATCAAAACTTCATGAACTATATATATATATATATTTGAGACAATTAAGTGGACTTTAAGTTATTGTGGCTTAGAACATATAATTATTTTATAAACAATGAAGCTTCAGCCAAATGTAGTCCTCTCTCATATAAGAGACTACTATACAATGACTTCAAAAATGTGCAGGGCTCATTGTAAAAATAGCTTTTTAATAACCCGTGTTTCTAATTTCAGCTTTTTGTGGGATCCAAGAACAGAGAAACAATTTAATATCATAATATATTTGTTGTTGTTGCTGATCTTGCTATACTCCCAACATTGGGAAGGAATTTTATTCTCAGCTAGATCATTTAATGACTTTAGGACTGGACAAATGACTTCTCCACATTGAAATTTCCTCTTACGTAAAACAGAGTTAGTGTACTTGTTTTGTTGAGAAATAGGCATATTCATTTTGTCGATGTTTATCTGAACATTTGAAAAAGCATAGGAAATGTAAATTGTAAAATTTTACTGCAATGAGAGAAACACTAAACTTTAGAAATGTTCAGGAAATAGTATCGCTTTAAAGCAGAGGATGGAAAAAAATGAAGCACCATGGCATTTTCCAAGTACACACACACATTTGTCCCCAACAGTGTGCACCGTTCCTGAAGGTACTATACCAGGTCAATGCTTGGAATGGATGCAACAAGTTCCTATTTCATCTCCCTGCTGCAAAAATCCATTTACAGTAAGATGTGGTCTTTGGTTAGAGGACGTATCAGATGATAAACTGGTAAGAACAGATAACTATGCTTGATCTTTGACAAAAGGCCAAGAAGCAATCCAAATATATTTCTCAGATATCGCTAGGTCAGTTCATTTATCAGACTGCTGTTTGCCTTCTGCCTCTGTTTCTGAGTTATAGTAACATATAAGAAGCTTACAAAAAATACTTATCACAATCAGTTGGACACAATACAACAATTTAACTCCTAATGATAGCCACCTCTAACTATGAATGACATATAATAAATTATGTTTGAACTGGATTTTCAGCTGCAGATCCTTATTCTACCACCCAGACAGCCCTATAAAGTTGCGCTTGTGGCCTTAATCCCACTTGGATGTGTGCCCCGCTGCCTCTACTTTCCATCATTCTGGTGCTTTAGTCTTCTTGAATAAGTGAACAATCTTTGTTTCTGTACCTTATTAGGCCAAAGACCATAACAGCTAGTGATGGCATCGGCAAGCCCTGCGGGCAGGATTCTCTGCAGACCCAGCCAACCTCCAACAAACCCCTTTTTATACTCCTGTTTCTAGGAAGAATTATGATGGCGGTGCCCTGCTGTTGATCAGTCAAATCTGTGGTAGGCCTAGAGATAAGTCCTGTAAGTGTGGTGTACTGTAAAACAGCGGCTCCCATTCATTAGTAGCTTGTGTGTAATAAACCACCAAGAAGGGGGGAGTAGTGAGGGGAGGCAGCTGCAACGTGCAAGAGCAAACAAGGCGTCTCATTCTTGGGAGCCAAAACTTTGTAATTTGCTACTGGGCAGCCTGCTCTTGCTGACATTCTTTCTGATAACATAGTAGTGGCCTATCTATATTTATAGTTTGACTACTAACCCAAGAGATTTTATTTGGTAAATATGTATATGTAGACATTTTTCTCTACCAACTGTTAACCTTGAACCTTAAACTAATTTATGCTGGCCATCGTTTTATAGTGCTGGTTTTATAAGGATGGCACTTGGAAAGACACCAGCTAAAAGTCACACTGTGAGAATATTCCCTAGGAGTGAATGGTATCTCTTCCGTAATATGTTTTCTAGACATAGACGTGTTTATTGACTAGAAAGGTGTTTTGGGAAAGGCTTGTCTTTTCAAAATTAAAAATATAAACGAAATCTCACTTTTTGGCTATTCAGTATCTAAGAAACACTACTTTGCAACAATCCTGCAAATTATTCATCTGTCTAAACCAAAATGTGGAACGCAATTTAATTGAGAAAAGAAGACAATACAACTGTTGGGTAAAAAAAAAAGAAATAACTCTCAATAGATCCTTTTAATTCAGGATGGGTTAAACCTAATAAAAGGGACACACACTTGAATTTGCTCACAACTACTTAATGAGATAAAAAAAAATGCTGCAGTTTCTGTAACAAACGCTTTCTTTTTACACCCAAAGCAGGTGCATGGCATTGTGATATCAACACTGTACCTGGTCCTAATCAGCCCCCACTGCTCTTCCAAGTGGGAACGGGACACTGTACATTCTAGGCATTTTTTCTTCACCACTCCGAGCTCAGGGTCAGGAGAGCGGCCATGGCAGAGTGGAAGGCATGCCAGTTGTTTTGGAATTCTTGCAGGTGTTTAAAAAGCAAAGGATTCTTTTGAGAGGCACATCTGCATTTGTCGTATGCCATTTGTGCTAAAGCCTGTGGTGTTTTTGTTTGTTGTTTTGACAGGTTGACACGTAGTAGCCAGGGCGGGGGAGCGGCTGCTCCCATCCAAGCCGTTCTGATAAGCCAGAGTTCCCTAAAACCCAAATGCCCACGATTTTTCTCTGCCCTTCAACAGAAAAGGTGTTTTAATGTACTTTTGGCTTTTTGATTGCTTTCACAATTTTTTGTTACATTGTTTCAAACTCTGAGTTAAGATGAAATAGGGACTTTGATAGGTTAATAATACCTACAAAGAGTTTTCAAAACCAACCAGTCCTTCAAATGTACCTAGAAGTGGTTAAAGAGATTTATGGCATTAATAAAAATATTGGGATATCATAAAATTTAAAATTTGAGAACACATCTGCATCATTGATGAATGAGGGAACTTAATAGAGGCAAAAACTGCAACATTAAAACTTTTTCACGTTTTAAACACTAAAACAAAACTTTCATTTTAAGTTATTTTTGAAATCTTTTTTTTTCTTTTTCATCCCGGTGAATAATATACCCGAATCTATATGAAAGCATGCATCTTACCAACCATGTTACCACAAATCCAAGTAGATACGTGTGACAGCGAGCTTCAGTTTGGTGTCTTTTGTTGACAAAGTGAAATCAGAAATCATTAACATTCTCTGTACATAGGAAGTGTCTCATGAAATTAAGAGTTCCAAACTCATGCTTCTAATATTAACTTTATTGTCAATGTGACTTTCTGAATTTTATTGTACTGTGTGATAGGCTTTCACCCTGCTACCCTATTATAAAGGCACAAAAATAACAAAGGAATACCAAGTGTTAATTAAGCAAATGCAAAATATCATAAACATGTTCATAAGAACATTCACTTCAGTTAACCTTAACATAAATATTCCATTGACCTAAACATTTCCTGGACATACATCTTCCCTTAACTGCATACTACCTCCCTGGACTGGGAAGGACGGTTCCTTTTGACAAAGCATCTCAGTTTGGGTGTCTTACTTGTCAGCATATTATCAGCTCCACAGGTCTATCTGCATAACCGTTTCCATGGAGCTCTGCGTGGAGAAGGAGGAAAGGCAAAACAAAACAAAACTCCTTTCAGGCCTAGTAGTAGCCGTTCCGAACTGGCTGAGGCAGCCTAGAAGGAGCTCACTGCCATGATTTGGGTGAAAGATTATTAAAAACTAAAAGCCACTCACTAAACTGTAAAATGGCAAAATGGCCATTGTTTTGCCTTCTTATATTGACAAGTTATGTTTTGGATATTTAAATTTTTAAATAACTATTGTTTATTAATTTTTAAAAACTTTCTTAAATAAGGATTCCTTTCCTGTTCCCGCAATAGGACTTAGATGTACTCAGGTCTTTACTGTTTGTAGTTAATTTGCAAGATTTAGAAAGTAAAAAACAGTATAACCAGTTAAAGTTGAATTTTGGATGAATGATAATTTTTTAGTATTAATATAATATTGCATGGGATATTTTTTAAAAAATATATCGGGCCCTAGCTGCTGTGGCTCAGTGGATTGAGCGCTGGTCTGAGAACCGAAAGGTCGCTGATTGGACTCCCAGCCAGGGCACATGCCTGACTTGTGTGCCAGGTCCCCATCTGCAGGCGCGTGCGTGAGAGGCACCGGATCGGTGCATGTCTCACACATCTATGTTTCTTTCCCTTCCACTCTCTAAATGTAAATAAATAAAATCTTTAAAAATAAATCTGTTGTCCATCTGGTAATTAACTTTAACAGGATGTCCTATTTTATGAAGAAAGTCTATTGGTAGCAGAGGTTAATTAATGACAAACTCATGATCAGAAGCCTCATGGTTTGAAAGGCTTAAAATTTTTTATTAGGTTTTATTTTTCTGGGGTTCACAAAGGGTTTCCCTAGGAATTTCTGTTATCTACTTAGGGTAATATGATTAATGATAATAACTATGATGACCAAGTACCTGCCCAAATACGCAGCAACCAGAGGAGACAGATGATGGTATCCCCATTTTGCAGATGAGAAAACTGAGGCCCAGAAACAATGAACAATTTTTCTTGAGTTAGACAAGAAAACAAGTGGAAGAACTGGGGTGGGAGACCAGGTCTGCAGATTCCAGACCTGGGGCTCTCCCTCTTTGCTGCACAAGCTTGTGAAGTGAAAAAGGTCATTAAAATCACAAGTGCTTGTAATCAGCTAATTACAAATCACATTAAACAACGCCATATTACAAGTCATCTTTGAGTGTGTATGTGTATTCTTTTTCCTGCTAGCCTCAAGGGCGGTGTCACTGTCTCATATTGCTTAATGTCACCCCATAGACAAGCCGTCACGTTGTTATAATGTCACATCACAATAATGTCACATTATTGAAGGTTATCAGAAGTTTGTCTTTTGATTGAATCAAACATGTTTTCATTATTATTCGAATGTACAGCATATTGTCACAATAACCCTCACTTGGTGCACAGCCTCTGACTCTCTGTCACTGTGCATAATTGTGTGTTGTGCTTTCAAAGTTTTACTTGCTCTGTGAACTACTCGCGAACCCTCAACATCAGCATTGTCTTGCCAAAATACCAAAATAAAAACAACGATGGCTTCAGTGCCTTGCCCCTCTTTGCTTTAGGTCACGACCATAAACTGTTGAATTTGGGGCTCTTCTCTCCCAGAAAAGACCTCAACCCCTGGTTTACCTTTGCCTGCGGTGCCCTGTCTGATGGAAATACTATCACACAATGACACTCCTCCCCCTAGTCCTTTTACGGTTCTTTGATATTACTCAGAAGGTGATTACATAGCTTAATTTATTTCTTTGAATGCACAGGTTTCATGGTCATTAAAATAATCACAGACTCATCAGCTCTCCCCATGCTTACATAAGATCAGCACAGACCAGAACAAGAGGCTTCTTCACTCCTCTGGCCACCGATTTCTCTCTTCCTACTTCCCTAATCCCTTCCCTTCTTTCCCACCCTCAAACATGGTGCAGGGAAGAATGCAGCAACTTTTGGGTAGTTCTATCTGTAACAATTTGTAACATTTACTCTGCCCTCATCCCAGACTCAGAGAAGTGCTGCCTTTACACAAACTGTCAGAGGCAGCTCTAACAACTTTGGTGTTGGCTAGAGAAAAAAAGCCTGCTGGCCCAGCCTTAAAAACCAGTTCAGCAATGAAATGGTTAATAAGATGAGTAAAGGCTATTTTTAAGTCTGGCTCCCCTCTCTGATGCACTCTTGAAAATTCACCCCGTACGGCAGAAATCCTAAATTGCAGTGCCCTGCACCCCACTGGAACTCTTCAGTCTGCTGTAAGTAAGCCTCAGCATGGGCAAGATTGGGGGTGAACAGCTGGAGGAGGGGCTCAAGCCCTGGGCCTTTGTAATGGAGGGCGAAACACTGAGATCCTGCAGAGAGGGAACACAGAAACCCTCAAGGCACAGAGAAATAGACCCAGACAAAAGCCCCGTTACATGGTTGCAAATCACCCCACTGCTGTTATTTTATTTACTGTGGCCTGCAGGAGGATTGTTTTCTCTTTGCAAAATTTTTAAGCTTCGTGGGCTTTTCTCCTCCGCAACAGTGGTCACTTATGCCGCAGTGCCACATAGAGACAGTCCTCACCTTCAGCTTTCTTGAGGAAAGGGGAGGGGAAAAAAAACACAAACAAACTTGCCTAGTCAGGCTGCAATAGACAGAATGAAATCGATGAATTTCCAGTCCTCCAGTTCTTTTCCAGGGATAAAAAGAATGGAGTACTGTGTATCTTAAATATTGACTTAAATCGGTTCTGTTGGTGTGGTCTTGTTCGATGTTTTTCTGACTTTATTTGATTCTTTTTCTTAAAGATGACACCTGCATGCATACTTTTGGACCTAAATTTATTTAGATGTGGGAAGGAACGAAAAGGGAGCACAACTGTGTATCGAATCAATTAGAGATAAATAAATAAATAAATAAATAAATAAATAAATAGATAAATATTTTGCCCCAGTAACATTTTTTTTTCCGTCTCAAAATGGATGGAAATACCCTATCACCATGGCAGGACATATGCTATGAGTTTGAGGGGTTTCGTTGGAGCCTTAAGAGAGGAAGGAGGCTGACAGAACAGCTATTTTAAAATCTAAAGGGCAAGAACTGTCAGCAAGTCCTTTTTGTACAACTTTCTTCAGGTATTTGGAAAAAGGGGCTCTTGCCTCACTGCAGAGTGCGGGGAGAGAGGCCTGTGGAAGGAAAAGCAGCTCACTTCTCTGAATAGAAAGAAATACGTGGCTGACCCTGGTAAACATTTCTGCACAACTGAGCCGGAGCTGCAAGCTCTGCCTTGGGGGAGCTGGGGAGTGAGCGACACTGTAACCAGAGCAGCAGAAGGCTCTGGTACTCGTGAGCCTTTCATTGTCACGACTAGGAGGTTGAAAGGGGAACTTGCAATAAATGTGCTCAATTTAAGAAAAATAAAAAAGTGAAATTTTCCTATGACAAATCCACGGAGGTATTTACAAGGTGTTTGAGCAGGTAATTAGAACCCAAAACAGGTTTCAGGAAATAGTTCTGGTCACCTCAAATGAAGAATATATAATGAGCTGAAGAGCTTGATTTTCAATGGATGATTTACCCGGGACAATAGCCCAAACAGAACCGGGTAAAGGGTTTACAAATGGTAACTTGAGAAGCAGTGGGCTTCCTTCCCAGGAGCTTAATTCTGTCTCCCTCTACGACCCTGTCCCTTCTCTGCCCCTCTCTCCTCTCCTTCCATCGCTCCCACAAAATACACACATACAGTAACTTTTCTTGAAAAATTGGACTTAGTCCTTAAAAAAATAAATACTGTCAAAGAAACATAAAGAAGGTGCGAAAACTAGTACAATGTCCTTTTGGCATCTAGACCTTACTAGCTCCGGGTAATTTCAGGCTGACACTTCTGTGTGTGTCTTAGGGTTACTCACTGAGGCTCATTGTAGAGTCTCTTTACTGGAGTTTCTCACACTGGGTAACAAGCAATGCTGAAAAGATTACCCCTTCTTTCCAAAGTCTTTTCCAGAAGACTGACAACACTGAGAACCAAAGATGACCACACAAAAAATGGTTCCACGTTTCTTAACTGACAATGTTACATGATTCTGCTGATTTGAGAAAGGCTCATTAAGGCTGCTCTGTCTGTGGAGCAGCCCGGTCTCTGGCCCACCGCTTCACTAATAAACTCTTGTCATTTGGAAAAAAGGGGGCTCATTACCCATAGGCACTGTGGTTTGCTATGCTACAAGCATTATCACTTTTAGGAAACTAACGTCATTTGTCATTGTAACTCTGGTAACAAAATTGAATAATAGCAGTTTAACATTCACCTAATGAGCTTCTTGTCGGATATTGAAAGATGAATTTTACTGTATCATAATCTAGAATGTTTGCATGATTCTTATTTTGCCTATCTATGGCTAAGGTCCTCTCCCACTGCACTCCACTCCCAATAACCTTGGGTACACATTTAAAGCTAAAAGAAGGTAACTTAGACATCATTTTACAGACCAGAAACTGGTTTCAGAAAGTTCAAATAATTGCCCAAGGTCACCAGTGTTAGACAAAAAACAGGATTTACTAATTACTAATTTTGACTTTTTTTTAACCCAGTGCAGTAGACCATTTTCTTATGTGGTTAATAATACATTAGAGCCGCCTCAGAATACCAATCTCTACTGAGGCATGCTCTCTGTCATTAAGTGCTCCAGCAAACTGTTAATTAAGATTGTTTTGAGCTGTTTACCAATTTAGGTGATGTCAGATACTTCTCTTGGATTCTGTTAGCCTCTTGGGATGGCAGAAAACTCTGTTGCTTCTGTTGCCTGTGGTGGGGCCATCTGTTCTAAATCATGATTGCGCTGCTGTTTGGAAATCCATAATCTGACACTGTTACCCAAATTGTACATTGAAAATGCATTAAGCTCTTTGTGGGTCACAGGCCCTTCATAAGCTCTCCTTAATTTTATAGGTTGTCCACAGAGAGTATTTAATTTTGGAGTTGAAAGGTACAGTTTAAAAGCCTGAAGCAGACCCACTCCTCCAGGCAGTATATAGAAGCTGTTTTGTTGAAACAGTGTGAGATAGAAAATAAAACACTATTTCAGTGTCTCTGGTTAAATTTGGCTTGCTTGTTTGTTTTGTTGATTAAGTTCCACTTATAGGTGAGATCATATGGCATTTGTGTTTCATTGTCTGAGTTATTTCACTTAGTGTAATGCTCTCCAGTGTCATCCATGGGGTAGGAGCTCCTTCTTTCTCTCTGCTGTGTAGTATTCCATTGTAGAAATGTACCATAGTTTTTTGATCCACTCATTGACTGATGGGCCCTCCAGAGGGGAGGGGGAGGAGGATAACAGGGGAAAGGAGGGGAAGTCATCAATGAACATGTGTAAAGGACCCGTGGACAAAGCCAAAGGGGGTAGGATTGAGGGTGGGAGGTGGGGGTCAGTTGGGGCAGGGGAGAGTGGTGGGGGGAAAATGGAAGCAACTGTACTTGAACAACAACAAAATATAGCATATAGTAAATAGAATTTGTTAAAATTAATTTACATGAAGTTATTTTATATTAATAAATTAAATAGTTTTCATTCTTAAAAAACCTGAAAAAAAAGAGAAAAGAAAACACTGGAAGGTACAATGTGACAACTGAGCATGAAACAATCAAGAAGGGTTGGAAGTTAGAATAAAATCTTGGTATTTCCAGTTATCCTTTTTTTTTTTTTTTTTTTTTGAGAGGGGGAAGGGAGGGAGAAAGAAAGGGAGAGAAACATCCATGTGTGGTTGCCTCTCATGCACCCCCTACTGGGGACCTGGCCCGCAGCCCAGGCATGTGCCCTGACTGGGAATGAAACCGGCCACCTTTTAGTTCACAGGCCCACACTGAATCCACTGAGACACACCAGCCAGGACTATTTAACCTCACAAAGTTTCCCTACAAGGCTCCCCGGTGGCACATCTAGGAAATGACTGAAGCCACTCAGTGTGCACAGGACTAGGGAGGACTTTCAAGACATATTCTGTCCTAAGAAAAATGTTTACTTAAAAAAAATAAATTTGTAGGGCACTCTTTGCGCTTGCCAGAGTTAACTCTTAGTACCTTTAGTGTCTCTACCATCCTTTACCATTCAGGCTATTACGTCCCTAAGGGCTCATTTTTTTAAAATGTTGAATAAATGCACAAAAATACATGGAACAGAGCCTGGGACATGGTAAGTACTCTGTAAATGTTTGCCATCATTACTCATGTGTTCATGTATCATTTATTGAATGCTGATATTAGCTGCTGGAGATTACTAAAAGTGAGGGTTAAGAGTTCTGCCCTCAAGGACTTTATTGTCACCTGAAGGAAACAGATAGGTAAATTGGTCATAACAGAGATACCAAAAGAAGTATGTAGGCAATGTTGTGGGAACAGTTAGGAGGGGCAAACAGGTTTCCCGGGGGGCAAACAGATTTCCCGGGCCCTGCCCTAGATCTGCTAAATCCCAACCTTAGGTGGTGAGGTCAGAAATCTGTATTTCCAAAAAGCCCCTCAGGCAATTGCAAAGTAGGCCTGGGGTGTTTGTCTAATCTAAATTAGGTTGGAAAAAAATTCTGGGAAAGCCTTTCTAGAGGAGTTGATATTTGAGTTGGAACGAGGAAGAATGAAGGATGTCCTAGGTTAAAGGAAAATTGCTCAAAGGAAGCTGTGGAAGAGCCAAGCCTGCTTGGAGAGCGGCAGGTAGACAGGTCTGGTTGAAATGAAGGCCATGTGGAAAAGGGTCAGTATGTAGGTAGAATGCCCACATGTCACTACTCAAACCAGAGCCCTTTTGAGAGTGAAAAGCAGTATTATAAATAATTGCAGGGGAATAGGTATCCCCCCTAGGAGGTAAAGCTGGGGCCTGAAGAGCTCTAAAGAGATCCTGAGGTTTCCTCACCTGCAAAATGGTAACTGTGTTGCCAACCTCATGGGGCTTGTTAAGTAAATGATATTCATGAAGCTCTCTGTTGGTAGATTGTACAATAGATGTTCAAGAAATATTAGCCTTCCTTCCTTTCTCTTGAGAAACTGCTGTTGGGGTGAAAGAGTTAGGAGAACAAGGTTAAGAAAAGCAGAGGAGCTAGGATTCCCTCACCCACCGTCCTCAAAGACATGCCTCTTGCAGACCATGGGGGGCTTGTTAAGTAAATGATATTCATGAAGCTCTCTGTTGGTAGATTGTACAATAGATGTTCAAGAAATATTAGCCTTCCTTCCTTTCTCTTGAGAAACTGCTGTTGGGGTGAAAGAGTTAGGAGAACAAGGTTAAGAAAAGCAGAGGAGCTAGGATTCCCTCACCCACCATCCTCAAGGACATGCCTCTTGCAGACCATGGCTTCCTCCCAGTGTAGGACTCAGGCAGGAGGTAGGAGAGAGAGGTAAAGGCCAGTCATAGAAGCCTTGTAGGCCATGTTATAGAGTTAGGAGTGGCTTGATCAGAAAAGGGTTTGAGATTCTTCTTTCTGTTCCTCCAACTCAACAAGCATGTTCCTACCTCAGAGTCTTTGCACCCACTTCCTCTTTCCTTGAAACATTGGAACCTCAGATGGTCACTTGGCTCACTCCCTCACTGCATTCAATGACACTCCTTCAAGAAAGCAATCCTTATCTGAATTAATTAAAATGTCATCTTCAAACTACTAGTTACCCTTCAACCTCCTAACCCCTTATCTGTTTTTTTTAGTTCTCACTGAGGGATATGTTTATTGATTTTAGAAAGCAAGGAAGGGAGAGAGAGAGAGAGAGAGTAACAATGATGTATGAGAGAAATATCAATCGTTTGCCTCCCCAGTCAGGGATTGAATCCCCAGCCTAGGTAGGTACCCTGGTTGGGAATCAAACCCACAGACTTCTGGTGTCCGGGACGATGGTCCAATCAACTGAGCCGCCTGGTCAGGGCAAACCCTGGCCTTGTCTTGATTGGGTTTTTTTGTCAACACTTACAAATACCTGATTCTACATTACATATGTATTTTTAATTATTGTCAATCCCTGTTAAAATGTATGCTTCATAAAGAGGGACATTCTCTGCCTTATTCACTACGTTTCCCCAGTGCCCAGAGGAGTAAGTGGTAAATATTATTATTGCATTCTATTAAAAGGGCTTTCACTCCAAAATGTCTTTCAATGCCTTGGAGCCATAGGTCATATTAAGTAGGGCATGCCAACAGTCCATTCTACCTAAAAGTCAGTTCCTGACAGCAGCTCCAAAGCACACTTTGTAAAATAGTATTTTGTATAAGGAAATATCAAAGACTAGGGTATAGATCTTGTATATAGTGTAGTAAAATAAAATGCCCACAATAAGTACAAAAGCCAGGATTCCAATTCAAATGCTGCTACTAATTAACCCGTGATGTTGGTGTGCCCCTTATTAAATTCCCAGAACTGTCTTATAAATGTATTTGACCAGTAACAAAATGCAGTATGAATGACAGGTTCAGTTTCTGAGGTTTGGAATATTAAAACATACACATAAATGCACACAACTAGTAGAGTGATAAATAACTGTAAACTTTTCTTTGTTAGCTAAATACGGTATTTCACCCTTCAGTCTTTTTCATTCTTGAACTTTGTATATAGAGAGAATAAGGAGCTGTTTAGGCTTACTATCAAGTGAAATGATCTGTGGGGTTCCTTCTTTTTAGGCACCACAAAAAACAATTATTTCAAGAAACTAAAAAGGAGACTGAGGTGGAAAGGAAGGAAAAATAGAGGGTAGGTATAAGAAAGAAAATTTTCAATTTATGTTTCGCCATGTGGGCTTCTGTGGAGTGATTTAGTTTTAATCACGTTTTTGACCAGTTGTGGTCTAACAACGCGATAGTGAGGAAGTGGGAATGGCGTGGAAGAACCCGACTCCTTAACACCCTGAAACTCCTAAGGGGCAGTCTGCTTAGGACTGCCCAGCAAAGAAGACTTTAGCAGGCACTGGGACTCCTAGGCTGAACTTCCACACGCTATCACCATTGTTCCTGCAGTCCAGGGAGGGAGGCTGAACTGAAAGCAAGAACAGTTCTCTTAGGAAGAGTGGAGTTTCAGGAAGGCTGTAAGAGGTAGCACTGAGGTAGAGAGATCAGTTAACCTGGGGGGTGGCTGTAGCCTTGCAAAACAGGGTCAGTGGTGTAACCTTCTTAACTTTTCATTTCATAGCTTAGTTTTAAACTTTTGTACGGTTTCCTTCCCCAGAAAAACATAAGCACTATTGAAAGAAAGGGAGAATCAAAGTTATCTAAAATGTCCCTGTCAACAGGAATCTTTTAGAACTGAAAAAGAAAACGTTCTACCTGGAAGAGTTTAAATGGAAAGGAAGGAATCTCACTCCACTACTACTCTTCAGGAGATTAGAAATTAATCACTGCAACATTTTTCTTCTTAAAAATTTCTCCTCCTTCTTTAAGAACATTCCAAATATCTCTTGTGTTTTCAGATAAGGATTTGAGATTTCTCCCCCTGGGACCTAACAGGGTGGAGCATGGGCTCAGAAATCCCATCACCTGGTTTAACGTCATCTCTCTACCTCTGACCTCTTTGACTATGCGGAAGTCACTGGTTCTCCTTGAGCCTTAGTATCATCTCCCTGTAGGACTTTAGAGGCTTAATGCCTGTCTAGTATTTAGAATTGAATGAGTTTTCAAGGGGAACAAAAATGAAAAATCACTGAGCTCTCACATTTAGTGAGTTAATAAGTGTTCATTCCTTTCCCCTTTCTTTCTTCCTTACTTGGCAAAGAACCCACATGTTCTTAAAAGCCAATCAATAGAAAAGTGGTTTGTTTTTTTCTTTTAGAGAATGTTTATTAAAGCTGGGGACAGGGAAATGAGGAACGGCTTGGGATTTTGGAGGCAACAGGAAAGCCCAGTAGAAAAGTATTTTGATGAGAGATTTGCATAGCTAAATTTGTGTGGTTTCCCCAACTTTAGCATCAAAGAACAAAAAATAGAAGTTTTAGAATAATGATTCATAGGCTGCAATCTCCTTAGCATTTGGGAGTACTTCTTTCATATTTTTTATAAAAAGCTATTTCTTCAGTATTTATTATGAGCCAAGAACTTGTTTTTAGTGATTTACATTTATTCTCTCACTTGATTCTCCCACACCCTAAAGTAAGGTCCCTATGCCCATTTTAGTGACTAGGAAACTGAGGCTCAAGCTGTTAAGCACTGTACAGCCTCCGGGGAACCTCACGCACACTAGATACTCAATAACTAATAACTAATTGATTGTTGAATGAATAAATTGGCTTGTTACACCTACAGAGCACTTTCAATTTGCACACCCTTTTCACATACTGGAGCTTGTTTTATCCTTTCCTTTAGGCAATCACATCGTTCTTTCTTCTCTTCTGAATTGGGAGGGACATTATTGCTTTTAGATACAACTAAGGGCCTTAAAATATTAATGGTTTTGAACAGAGAAAGAAGTGTTTTCCAGTTCTGTCGTCCTGACTGGTAAAGCCGTCCAAAGGGAGGAGGGACAGGAGCATGCCCATTTCTAAACAGCCCAAACCGGCAGCTTACTGTGCTCTGTTCCTTGCTAAGAGTGGAAAGCCAAATGACAAGACAAAAGATGAAAGTCAGTTTTGATGTTAAAGTCTGCTTTGGTGCCCTTTGGTGTCCTTGTAATCTTATCATAGATCATTTGTATTAATTTAATATAATTGCTTTGATAGTGGTGCGTATTATAAATAGACTAATCATCCTGAATGCAAACTGTAGAAATTAAATTAAGTGTTTAGCTCAAAGGGTTTCTTTTTAAATTTCTTCTCTTCTTCTTCTTCTTCCTCCTCTCCTTGTGTCTCTCCCTGAACACAGGCAGCCAGAGATTCAGGCCCCCAGATTTCTCTCTGCAGAGTGTACTTTACCTTTTGGATGGGACTTTAAAGACTTTAAACAGCTTGAGACTTATAGTTTGCCACAGGAGCATGTAGCAAATTCCTGTTTCTACTTTTTGAACCCGGAGCTGGAGTATAAGAGCCCCGCGCAGGAAGTCGCAGGTGGTGGGAAAGGGGAAACAAGGTCATTTTCAACCATGTACATTGAGGTTGTACCTTTAAAGTCAATTCTAAATTTAATTGAAAGCCGAGGGCAGAGAAGCCAAGATCGGAGCAATGTGGTGATTTATTCTGAAGCCTGTAAGAAGTCATGCGGCTGAATGTGGGATGAGCTAGGGCTTTAATAAAAATGGCACTGGGGAAGCCAGCGGGAAGAGGCACAAGAATGGAACTGGGTTAGATGAAGGATCTCCAGGCCTGAAAGGGAGCGGGGGGCTGAGAGAGCAGTGTTTGCCCAAACTCTGCTGTTTTTACCACGATGGATGCACATAAGTAATCCGCATCAAAAGGAAAAACCAGGATCAGACAGAAGCCACCAAGACTCTTCAGACGGTGAATTTTTGCATGAAATCATTAAGGTGTCCAAATTGCAAAAAGGCTACGGAATGAATGGCAATGAGAACTCATCTAATATTATTTCTAGCTGAAATTTAGCTGAAGAAAAATGACATGTTCCTTTATTAAAGCACTACAGGACTTGACAGCAAAGCTCCCACACATTTCTACGGGTGTTATTGTCTACTAAATTATATTGGACCATTGCTACAGAAAATCCATAAAATGTTCTCTGAATCACATCTTCTCTGTTGACAAATAGTTTAGGAACAATCTTTCCAAGCTAAAAAAAAAAAAAAATTTTTTTAAAGGAAACAGAAGCTTGCTAGCAGGTGTTATATTAGAAAGAGAACAAGACAGGGCTAGAAATGATACTTCCTTGTTCTAGAGTCTTTGATCTGAGAGAGGGGCTGGTTGTCTCTCCAGGGACAGGGACTGTGTGATCTGTCCCTGGGACTCTAATTTTTATAGGCCCTTCCCTTTAGAGCAACTTTTCATCATATTCAGCATCACTATCATATTAATTTTCATCTTATTACAAACATGTTACATGTTTGTTGCAGAAAACTCAGACAATGCAAAAAAATTCAAAAAGAAAATACACATTGTTTATCATCCCGCCATCCAGAGATAAGCACTGTTAACATTTTGGTTAACAGTGCTCTGATTAAGATAGCCTTCAAAGGACTAGGAAGGTTCTACATCAACTGGCTCGGCACTGCTCCTTGTTGAGGAATAATTGTCACGTTCAGAATTTGGTAGTGGTGGCTCTATTAAAAATCCTGAGACGAACAACCACTGGCTTTGAGAAAGTGTTTCCCGCATTGTATCTCTTCTTTCTAGTTGCCTGGTTTATGATGGAACTTTGTACGGGCTCTGCTTGATGCTGTGACAACTTTTAGTCACCATGAAGTTTTAAAGACTTCCCTAAATGAGTTTGAGTGTTTGTGTGTATGTGTGTGCACCTGTTTGGCAATATTTGGGTAAGGACTACATAGCAGTAGTGGAAACCTACAAAGAATTGATATGTTGGCGTACTAGAATTATAAATGAACTTTCTTCTAATTATGCCTTTTATTTTATTACAGTATTTGTGCAACAAATGAAAATAGTAAGGAGAAAGGTAATAATGGAGAGGGGCGAATGAGGAAGGGGGAGTGGGCATGAGGCAGCTCTTTAGAAACAAGCAGTTCTGTATATGGTAGACTTTAAGTTTGCTAGGGTCAAAAAACTCACAATAAAGATGCTTTCACATGTAAGTTTGTTAGATTAGAAAGTAAGGACCTGGGTTCCAATCCCACTGTTATTAGGGGCTTAGTTTCTCTGAGCTTCAATCTTCTCATCATAAATGTGATCACAACAGTTCTCTTACCTAATTTATTTTGCAAAGATGTGAAAGGAAAGTTCAAGTGAGGCATTAGGTGAAGAAAATTTTAACTTAGGATTCTAAGATAGTGTGTTTTATTAATATATTTGACAATTAGAGTTACTCTGATTAGCCATAGAATTTTCAAAGGTTCTAAGAATTTCCCTCATGAGACTGTTGTTTCTGTTATAGCTGGTGGTGCTCAATTTCCTTCTTCCAAGAAAGCAAGGCAAAGCCCTGTGAATTCAGACATTGATTTCTGAGTCAGATAGTCAGATCCTGTGCATGTGTGAGAGGCATTGGACAGGTCACTTAGGCTCACTGAGCCTCAGTTTCCTGTTTTGTAAATTGAGGATAGCAAAACCTACCTTACTGGGCTGCTAAAAAATTAGGAATAATGTGTGTCAAGCACCAAGCATTGAGTTAACCACCTATAAGTAGCCAGTCTATGGTGGCTGTTATTGTTATAACAGGATCAATTAAAAAAAACATTCTCCCCCAGCTTCCTCCCACAGTTCATATATACAAACACAAGGACATGTTGCTTAGAAGCTCCTGATGCACTGTCCTTCCAGTCCTTGGGAAAATTGTCTAACTCAGTACTCTAGGAGCAAGGCCAGTACCTTAGTCTTGTAAGGGATTGTGCTTGCTGATGATTCTGTGTTCTAACAAACATAGTCAAGACAAAGTTTAGTTTCACTAGCAAAGTGGGACTTTAAGCTGTCAGCCTGGAGTTGAGACCAAAGAAAAACAAGGCCACGTGCCAACTCATACCAGGAGAAATATACTCATAATTGAGAGATTTCTGTCAGCATAGTATACTTCTGGTTGTTTATTCAAAAAGGTACCTTGCACACTAATTATGCATTAGTGTGTCAGCTCTGGGGATGCAGTGCTGAGAGGCGGTGCTCACTGTGGTCACTTTCAGGTTGGGAGTTAGAGGGACATGGGCTTGTATCCCTGGTTCAGCAGCTTAAGTGACCACTGCTCCACTTGCTGGCTGAGTGACATTGTGCGAGCATATCAGTCTCTCTGAAAGCCAGTTCTTACAGTGGTACAGTGGGTAAAAACCAAATGTCTTTTGTCACAGACAAAAGAATGAACTGAGGAAATGAATTCAAGGGCTGAGCTCTGGCACAGAATAGGTACTCAGAAAATGACAGCTGTTATTGGTAATGACGAGATGAAGTCTTCATCTTTGAGGATGGAGCAGCATAGCCACAGGGAAAATATACAAAGCCCTGGATGTGCTCACAGTGCTTCAGTGTTATGAAGGCAGGAACAATGAAGCCTATGCGAAGAGGGTAAGGTTAGTGGAGGCTTCAAAGAAGGCCATTTGAGCCTCACCTCAGTAGATGTATAACATTTCTCCAAGAGGAGAGGGGGGGGGGTGGTCCAGGCAGAGAGGGAATTACAAGCAGGCATAAGGGCACAGAGTATGAGGCTTGGGCAGGGATGTTGACCTGTGTGCTGAGTGCAGTAGTGTCATGTGGCTAAGGATGGTGGGAGATGGGTGGAAAGGCAGTCCCAAAGCCACTGGTCTTGGTTTCTTGAGCAAGACATCGAAAATGAATTTGTGCTGAACACCCTCCACTTGTCCCTCCAGAGTCACCCTTCATTCATCTCCTGTTCATGACCTAGGTAGGGGCTGGCCTGTTCTGGACCACATCAGTGAGCTCCCTCATCCTCCAGCTCCCAGAACGGTTTGGCCAAGGGGACCCAGGGCAGAAATGAAAAGGAAGAAAACTGCGAATGGGGTATTTATGTCCTTGACCAAAGATCACAGCACCTGTCAGGTGGCCTTCACACACAGCTCTCTCTCCGCAGGATCGCTAATCCCTCCCTCTCCCCGGCCTCCCACTGCCACTGGCATCAAGGTATGAAACCATCTCTTACTGCAGACAAATAGTCCTTTTATTACCTCTCCCTAAATTACCCAAGTTGAGGTACTAAATGTTCCCTGCCAGGCCCCCAACTGATACATAACTTAAATAAGTAATAAAATTAATGCGTTTATGGGGTAGGCTAGGGCAGAGAGACCATGGCACTCATGCCAAAAGACACAAAGTTCCAGGGCATGGCATTTATACAAAGAACAATGGTTTGTTCGTTCCCTTGGGGCTGCTAGTCTGGAGCCACATGGAGACATGGCCCGGCTCTTGGAGAGTGTCCTCAGCTTGTGTCTAAGTGAGCCCCACTCATGACGTGATTGAAGGCGGACACCATAAAATGCTGTTTCCCATCTCAGTGGGAAGACTGACTTCAAGAAGAGGACTTGAAATAAGCTGTCTGATGTCGAGATCGCTCTTCTTACTAGGATAGCTGCAGAAAGGAGACAAAAGGTGGAAGTGGTTGGGGTGACTGATGTGGCCCGTTTTTCTTCATAAGGAGCCAACAGTTTCTCTTCTCCAGCTCTGCCCTGCCCCTTGCCCCAGGTACAGGGGAACCATCCCTTTCTCCATTCCTGTCCATCCTGTGCTCTGGGAAGGTTGTGATGCAACCACTTACTTTTTATGGCTTTCCCTGGGGGGTTTGAATTTAGAGTTTCAACTATTATTATATAACAAAAACATATGTTTCCTATTGCAGGAATTTTAGACAGCAGTGAGGAGGAGGGAAAGATGGAAAGAGCATAGAGGGTAGATAGAACTAAATGACTTCCCCTGAGCAGTAATTACAGCAGAGAAGACCATTCCCAGACATCTGAGGCATAGCTGGAAGCATTTCATTCACTGATCATTTGGTATTGAGAGCTGTGTATGCAGGGCACTGCTGGGCTTTGGGGAAATATGCAGTGGAGTCCAGGGGGACAGTGTGGGAAGAAGGCTGAGGTCTGCACGCACGTGTGTGAGTAGATGGAGGGCCTGGGGACTTAGAAAACAGAGAGACAAGATTGGGCTGTGGGAACCGGACCATAGAGACAGATAGTACTTGAACTGGGTCTTGAAAGACAGTAGTCAGGGAAGTAGCAGGGGATTTCTGGGCCTCTCTTCCTCGTCCTTGCCACCTCCCTTGTCCTGCCCTCAAAGGCAACAAGCATGCTTCACTGTGTGCGGAGAACACTTTCAAATTTTGATGAGTAAGTATTACATAGATAAAGCTTAACCAGAATATGCTTCGGGGTGTATGTGGTCTAGGACAAATTATATTTTACATAGGCTTCCTTCATCATCTGAACCACACCAGCAGTAAATAAATACTTGCTCCCAATTGCAGAATTAATACAAATACTTTTTGATCATAAAATAATTCAAGTATTATCGGCACAACAGAAGTTCCCTTTGAAATCACCACCCCTGAATCCATATTTACTTCTAGAAACATTGTTCTGTGTGTGGGCCTGTGGTTACATGGCGGCATCCGCCTGCATGTTCGTTCTGCAGTCTGCATTTGTCACTCAGTGTATCTCAGAGTCCATTCTGAGTTGCTTCACAGAGAGCATCCCTCACTCTTTCTAATCCTCCCTCACATTTGTTTCTAGACACAGTTTTGGAAACTTTTTCCCTAACTCTTCCAGAAATGTTCCTGATGATAAAAATCACCTGGAAGTATTTAGGGCCTCACCAAGAGCCTCTGTTTCCATAGGACCGGGAAGGGGATTGAGGAAGTTATTTTCAACCAATAGCCCAGGTGATTTTATTACTCAGCAAGTTTGGAAACAGTCTCATAACTTATTTAACCGTTACTTATCCGAGGACATAGTAGCAGTTTGAATTTTTGACGCTACAAACAATGCTGCAGTGCACACCCTTGCACACCCTTCCTAGTGCACATGCATTTTTCTGAGGTCGGTACTGAGGAGATGGAATCGATGGGTCATGTGGTGTACACATTTTAGATTAGATGTTGATAAATTGCCTTTTAATGGGGCTGCAGCAATGTATGGTTCAATCACTGTCTCAACACTATTCTTCTTGTATAAAAAACGTGACTTCTATCTGATCTTTCATCATGTCTCAACATCAAGTCTCACCAGAACTCATCATTGTGTCCTTGCTCTTCCGATCTGTCCTGTGCTCTTCTCATAACGAGAACTAAAGCTCACCCAGACACTCAAGCCAGAGAGCTGGGAGGCTGCTCAGCTTCCTCTTGCTTCTGCTCACTTCCCAGCACTAATTCATCACAAAGCTTTAGCAATCTCACCATTTTAGTGTCTTTAGACTTCTGCATGTGCACGTCACTATCTATCTCAATTCTTTTTTCAAAATCTTAGACAATATAATGAACTCCTCATGGACCCCCCAACTCTTTCCTCCACTGTCCCCTTAAAATTCATACATATTAATTATGTCAGCTCACTGATTACAACTCTTCAATGCCTACCAGTTGCCACCAAATCAACTTTAGACCGAAGAATTTGCAAAGAATATGAAATCAGTCACTTTTCTAAACTTTAATTTGATAGTTGACACTATTACAGTTATTCCCATTTTCCCCCCTTTGCCCACATCCACCCAGCCCTTGCCCCCCTTCCCTCAGGCCATCACCACACTGGAAATCAACCATCTTGGGTCCAACTCTTATCAAAGTCCTGCTTGAAAGAAATTTTATCTGTGAAAAATTGTTTGAAGGACAGCAGCCTATTCATCCTTTAGTTATTCTCAATTTTATTCATTCACAAACCATGAGCAATACTCGGTCAATATTATTGTAGAATTGCATTTTATAAGTTATTATTTGCTTTGCATATTTTCCTTCTGAGAAGCACTACAAAAAAAATCTCTATCCCCCAAATCCAGTGCAATGCTTTATTTACATAAATATTGGTATCTACTTATCTATCTATCTATCTATCTATCTACACACACACACACACCAAATTGAAACCAATAAGAAAAATCCAAACTTAATCATCTACCCTGGAAGTCTTTTCGGGTTATTTTTACCTACTATACATTACATAACCCCAGACCTACTTACTCTTCCCTGTGTGAGCCAGACTTCGTTATGCCTCTGTGCTGGGTCTTCTGCCTGGACTCCTTCCCCCACCCACCTCTTGTTAAACTGAGGAATTCTGATCCAGCTGGAAGACCAACTCGAATTTACTCCAGGTAAGCTGAGTTGCTCCCTCCTATCCCTAGCACTTCTCACACTGCTTTGCAGTTATTTGCTTGTATGAGTCTATCCCCTCCTCTAGATTGTGTGTTTCTCTAAGGCAGAGTATATGACTCCTTCATTTTTTTGTCCCTCACTCTGCCTAATAGAAACATGGAACCTCACATAGCAGTTCTTTAGTAAGTGTTTATTGAATCATTGAAAACATAGCCCTAGGTCTTTTTGGTATGAATGTAATGGGGTGCTGAGCTAGAAGTTCCCCCAAGATGGAGAAAATCCTCATAGCTGTCACTTGGGGGATGAGGGAAGTGGAGCAGGGCCACTGAGAGCTAATTTGCATATCTGAAGAACTTGGCCAGCGCTTTAAGTGCCTCTACTGGGAGCCAGGACGCTGGGCATGACTCTAACCCATGATGCCATGTAGCCAGAGAAGCTTCTTGTGCCTGCAAGAGCAGCTTGCTGGCTTGGGCACAGCTTCTGCATCACGGAGCCATACTTGCAGCTGAGAAAGGTAGAAGAAACCAGATTACTGGCAGGTGTAACCCAGTGTGGGAGAAGTTGAAATGGGGTTACAGAGGAAGACCCTGGCTAGGATTTAAACCCAAGTGTGGCAGCCATGCTGGGGGCTTCTTACCATGTGGTTTGGGAGCAGAGAGGGGGCTCTCTTGATCACACTGCTTAGAAATCAGGAAAACAAGATGTAGCAACCATGTGGAGCTCTCTTGGCCACTTGGCTTGAAAGGATGCAGAAGGACTCCCCGGCCCACCATGAGGATGCGGTTTTGGATTAAGGACAGGAGCCTAGCCGAGCTACGGGCTTCTGTTTTTTTCCCCTGAAATACAGTACCCCTGACCGGCCTGGTCTGGCGAGGGAAGGCAGGACTGCATGTGTTTTTATGGCTGTTTTCAAGGGACTTTGGGATTTAATGGCGATGTTCCGCCATTACTCTACACCTGTATAACTTTTGAATAAAGTTTCTTTCCTTTTTACCAAACTCTGGCACTGAGAGCCACAGTTCATAACGGTGGTGGGAAAAATGAACCATAGAATAACAAGACCCCCAGAGGGGTTTCTGTAACATGAGCAGAGGCAACTTCTTTCAACCTTCTTCCCTTTCACTGCAGCAACCTGGAGCCCTCCAAATGGCCGTGATCGCTCACACTGCCATAACTTCTGGGCAGAGCTGTGACTGCAAACATTTCACCCCCTGGCTTTGGCACAGAGCACATGTGGCTGGAGGTGTGTGGCCAGAGGACACAGCCTACCATGTCTGAGAGTGCCCTGCTTAACACCCTGGGTTGTGAGGTAAGACCAGAGGCTGGATTGGGGGGGTTTGAATATACTGTTTTTCTTTTGACAGCACCTCTTCCTAGGGAAGGCTCAAAGACCTTAGATATCAAGCCATTCCACAAAAGGACAGTTTGTCAAGTTTTCTTTTTTTAAAATTTTATTTATTTATTTTTAGAAAGGGAGAGAAACATCAATGTGTGGTTGCCTCTCACATACCCCCGACTGGGGACCTGGCCTGCAACCCAGGCTTGTGCCCTAGACCAGGTATCGAACTGGTGACCCTTTGGTTTGCAGGCCGACACTTGATCCACTGAGCCATACCAGCCAGAGCTCGAGTTTGTTTTTAATATTAGAAACAAATGTATTAAATTTCGCTAAAGTACAGAGATTTTTTTTAGCACCAAAAAATCAGCAAGTATTTTTTATTGCAAGGTGAAGTTGTGTCCTTTGATGAATCAGATAACGTCTTTGGTATTTGCCCTGTGTATGAGATAAATGTTGTAATATGTATTTCAAAAAAGAAAGCAAGTGTAAAACAAAAAAGAAAGCAAACCAAGGACCCATCACAACCAGTTAAATAGACTGAGGAACAATTGGGTATAGAAAAGAAGGAAATTGTCATTAGAGCTTAATAGATGTCACGTGGGTATGGTGAAAACATGATGAAACCAGCAGTGTTGATGACACCCTGTGGAGGGTGTGGGAAGAGATGGGGACAGGGGGAATGGTGCCAGGTGACTGGAAGGGCCCAGCTCTTGACTTTGGGTTAAGTCCTCCCAGGAGGCTTTAATCAACTACCATGGAGTTCTAGTCAGAGATTTTCTAGTTTTCCATGATGATTTTTAATTTAAGATTTTTCTCTATTTTTGAGCCTAAGTTTCCGTTTATGATTGAGAAGATGCTAAATATGTCGCTTTAATTACCCAGCTAAGCAGAAAAGCTCATGAGTAGACCTGATGCATAAGAGATGTGCTAGCACCAAGCAAAGGCTGAGGGGTCCCACACCTAGCAGTGGAAGGAAGATTCATTCACAGAACAGCAGTGAGGAACTGGGTCATCAACTAGCCCCCAGTGATCTGGGCGTGGGGATCCATGAGGACGTGCTATAGCATGTGCTCTTGAAGAGCTGCGATTCAGTTTCAGCAAAATGTCACCAGATGTCATATTAAATTAGCATACATTTGAATTCCATTGTTTTTAATTAGTTTTCATTTAAATTTATCTTTATTTTATTGTTGCTTAAGTTTTATGTACATAAGGAGTTAATGCATATATAAATAGTGATATAACATTTAAAAATTATAATAAAAACAGTCTAAGTTAACACTGGATCCCTAAGAGTTTGTGTTTTATTTTACTTCTCTTTTGAAAGGGGTCTATACCTTGTTGAAGATTGAGGAACACTGATGTTAAAGTGTCCCTTGTCAGACAATGGGGCATTGGTGTGATTAGAACTCTGATATAAAGGCAGAAGACTGGCTGCTAGTCTCCTAGAATGTCCAAGTGACCGGGGTGGTGGGGGTGGGGAGGAAGGGAGCCTAGGCCATTTGACATGGAACTTACATAGACTGTCCAATAAAGGGCAAAGAAACTTGCACATTAAATTTCATTTAAGCCTCACAAACACCATTGTCCTGATTTTACAGATGGAAACAAATAGCCTCAGAGAGGTTAAGGAAGTAAATTTGGGCATGGCCAGATCTAAGTGGGATTCCAACCCAAATACGCACAGCTCTAAAAACCAGTTCCACCCTTCCTTTTTAAATTTTTAATATTTGTTTCTATCCTTGTATCAAAGTTTAAAGAATAAAATGGTTCCAACAGGTTTATAGTTCCCTACTTCCCTGGCCCCTTTTTCCCCACAGGCAAACACCTCCACGTATCAGCTGCTGTGTTTTATATTTACCTCCACGCTTCTATATAGCGTGCCCATGCCGATTAACATCCTGAATGTGCAGTTGTAGGTGCTACCTAGTAACCTTTCACTTTAGAAGAGGAGGTTTAGCTCTCTAGCTCCCAGCCCTACATTCCACCAAACACACCCCTCTTCTCTTTCCCCTGGGCACTAGGATTTACATTACAATGACTCTTCACAGTTGAGTCATTTGTAAACCACAACATTGTATCTGAGGGGCTATAATTTGAATTTGCAACATTCTTGTATATGCACACAGTGAGCATTTAATAAATATTTGTTTGCTGAGTCAGAATCCAGTTCGAGATTAACACACATTCCTAAAATAAAAGGACTAAGGCATCATCCCAGCCCTCAGGGAGCAGGCATTTATTAGGGGAAACAGACAATGCAATCTAGCTGCGGGGAGATAAGCTTTGGAAATGTGCTTCAGTGCACAGAGTTGGAGCACGAGGCTGGGGTTAAAGGGGAGGCTGGGAGTGGTGGCCTCCAGGGGTGAGTGTTGAAAACCTAGTAGGAGTTTGCCCCACAAAGGTGAGATGGAGAAGAACCTCCCAGGCCAGTGGTTGGCAAACTGGCAGCTGCCTTTTTGGTTGGCATATGTGTTTCGATTATTCACAATTGAATTACTTGCTAACATTTAGAAATGGTGAGATTTCACAGAAATATGAAGATTTCTGAGTTCTCTTGAAGAACTAGAAGGTCTACAGACCCTGGACCCACTTCCGTCCTGCCTGACCACAGTTGCTGGACGTGGGTCAGGGCTGCCCTCTCTGAATGGGATAGCTCACTAGTACTGTAGCTAGCAAGAGAGTTTCCTACCCCTCTCTAGCAGAGGGGCCTGAGAAGCAAAGGAACAGCATGGGGTTTGGACTAACAGCTGTTGCAGTTGCCTGGAGGTGAAGTTTCTGACACAGCTTCTGAAGAGGGGCCAAGTAAACTGACTAGAAATCTTAGTGTTTGTAGATGACCATTTGATTATATTAAACGACAATGGAATAATTATGAGGAATAAAGATAGTAAGATCGATTTCCTCTTTCCTTTTGATTTTCTGCCTCATATGAAAGGGAGTTTCTTTTATCTTAATTTATCTAAGTCCTAAATGTGAAATTTTTATACTGTAAAACAATGATCCTTAAGCTTTGCTTATTTTGAAAACACTGAGGCCCAGGCCACGTCCAGGCCAATTGTATTGAACCCACGCTCTACTGAGTGGCTAGTTCTGAGAACTAGAGGTCCAGCGTGTACCTTGCTTCTTACATAGTCTCCCCAAAGCACTGGTTCGTCTCCAGTGATTTGCGAGTCAATGGCAATGAGGTCCTTCAAATGTCAATTTGCAGACTGCAGGAAAGGAGCTCCAACTTAAAGTCCTCACGTGTTTGTCCCTCTGATTCAGAGGAAAGCCCAGTTCTAAACCCCTGGGAGAAACATCTCTGCACGCTGAAGAGACTTGCTGCTTTTGGCATCTAAAGCATTTTTACCTGAGGGTTCTGACAATTTAAATAATTGTTATAACTATGCTATAACTATTCTGGCTGACGGAAGTGTGGTTTAATGCTCATA
>VMDR010010155.1:0-31510 GCA_007922815.1 Macrotus californicus | reverse complement strand
TTTCATTCGTTCATTTAACAGTTTTTTAAATTTCAAGTTTCACTATATTGCACCAGTACTGTTAACCAGAAAGCTGATTTTTGTTTCTGAATAAAGTAAATCAATAAATGCCTAGGTACTCAGAAATTCAAAAATATTTCTATTGCCTTTAAAAACGATGAACACTTTAACCGCATTTAGAATTTTTGAAATAATTATGTCCTTTCAAAACTCCATTGACATTGATCTTAAATTTTCTACAGAAGTCTCTGACTAATCTGATCTTGCATTTAAAAAAATACAGAATTGTATCAGGTTAACTTTTTTCTTCATTGCACTATATTTGAAAGCTGCTAAAAGAGTATGTTTTTTAGCCCTGGCTGGTATAGCTCAGTGGACTGAATGCAGGCTTGTGAACCAAAAGGTCGCCAGTTCGATTCCCAGCCAGGGCACATGCCTGGGTTGCAGGCCAGGTCCCCAGTAGAGGGCATGAGAGAGACAACCACACATTGATGTTTCTTTCTCCTTCCCTTCCCCTCTTCCTAAAAATAATAAATAAAATATTTTTTAAAAAAGAGTGACTAAAAAACCACAACAATCAGCTATAGTGCACAAAGCTTGACTGCATCCTGGTTTGAAGTGAAGTTATAGATATTTGAGAGACAATTGGAGAAACTTAAAAATAAAAAATAAAAAAATACAGCATTGTATCAGGTTACTTTTTTCTTCATTTAATAAAGATTTAAATCAAATATTTATCTCGTACGTTACAGGTGTAAGTGTTGGCCTCAACCACTTGGCTCCTCAAACTTATTCATTCACTCTCTACTCTTTTGTTTCCTTGTTTGCTTGCTCATTTTTACCTGCTCGAATTTTGTTTATAACTCGAACTTGTGAACACTTGTTGTTTATCAATATAACATCTGAGAAATGAAGAAATCTCTACACATTTCTCTATGTAGTTTAAGTGAACTTAGTTTTATTTCCATATTACTAACTGTGTGTGTGTGAATTTCAATTGTGCAGCATACTGCTTCTTTATTTATTGTAATAAGAACATTTAACATGAGACCTACCCACTTAAATTTTTCAGTGTACAGCACAGTATGGTTAATTACTGCTTGTTAACAGATAAATATTTGGCCATTACAAGTTTAGTTACCTTTTAACTATTTTTTAACATCTTCATTGAAATATAATTAACCACTCAATTCACCCTTTTAAATGGACAATATAATGGCTTTTAGCATAATCACAGATATGTACAGGCATTACCACAGCCTATTTTAGAACATTTTCTTTGCTTTAAAAAGAAGCCCATACCCTTCAGCTCTCCCCCACTATCCCTCTGTCCCAACCCTAACCCGTTAATCTACCACCTAGCTCTATAGATTTGTCTTTTCTGGACATTTGATGTAAATGGAGTCATATAATGTATATTGTTTTGTGACTGACTTCTTTCACTGAGCACAATGTTTTCAAGGTTTATCTGTGTTGGAGCATGTATCAGTATCTCACTCCCTTTTATGGCCAAATAATATTCATGCATGGACATATACTTTGATTACGCTCTCAGTAATTGATGGACATTTGGATAATTTTCACTTTTTGGCTATGGTGAATGATGCTGCTATAAACATCCACGAACAAGTTTCATATGGACGCATGTTTTCATTTCCCTTGAGTATATGTGGAGGAGTGAAACTGGAGGGTTATATGGTAAGTCTATGTTTAACTGTACGAGGCATTTCCAGACTGCTTTCTCAAAGGGCTGCATCACTTTACATTCCCTCCAGCAGACCGTCAGTGTCCTGATTTCTGCACAGCCTCACCAGCTCTGAATATCATCTGTCTTCTTGATTATACTCAGCCTAGTGGGTGTGGGATGGCGTCTTGTGTTTTTAATTTGCATTTGACTAATGACTACTGAGGGCGAGCATCTTTTCATTTGTTTGCTGATGATTTGCATGTCTCTTTTTTGGAGAAATGTTTATTTAAGTTTTTGTCCATTTAAAAAAGGGATAATTTATCTTCATGGTGTTGAATTGGAAGATTTTTAAAAGTATATTCTGAGTGGTGGGCAGAAAATACAGACAACTATAATTGAACAACAATAAAATAATTTTAAAAAATAAAAAATAAAAGTATATTCTGGATACTAGATGCTAATCAGATGTATGATTTGCAAATATTTTCTGTCATTCTGTAGGTTTTCCTTTTAACCTCTGGATAGTGTCCTTTGATACACAAAATACTTTTAATTTTGAATTTCAATTTATCTTTTCTCTTTGCTTATGTTTTAGGTATAATATCAAAGAATTCATTTTCAAATCAAAGCTGCTAAAGATTTACTCATGTGTTTTTCCTAAATGACCTATAGTTTTAGCTCTTATATTTAGGTCTGCGATCTCCTCTGAGTTAATTTTTGTGCATGGCGTGAGGTAGGATCCCAGCTTTATTCTTCTGCGCCCATGATCGTGGCGCTGTTCCTTTCACGGCTGCAGCCTTTCTCCAGAATGGCCTTGACACCTGGGTCCAAAATCCATTGGCCACAAGGGCGTGAGTTTACCTCTGGATTCTCAGTGCTGTTCCAGTGGTCCAGACGCTCTCTGCACGCCAACGTCACTGTCTTCATTAAGTAGCTTTGCAGTGTGTTTTAAAGTTACAAAGCGTGAGGCCTCCAGCTTTTTTTTTTCAAGATTGTCTTGGCTTTGTGGTTGCTTGCAATTTCATATGAATTTTAGAGTCAGCTTATCCATCTCTGCAAAATGGCCTTTGAGATTTTGATAGGGATTGCCTTCAATATTTAGTTTGTTTGGAGGCATATTGCCATCTTAATTACATTAAGTCCTGTCCACTTAGTTAGATCTTCTTTAATTATTTTCAGCGGTATTATAGTATTCTGAGAACCAGTCTTGACCCTCCTTGGTTAATACTTAGTACTAAGTATTTTATTCTTTGTATTGCTTTTCTAAGTGGGATAGTTTTCTTAATTTCATTCTTGTATTGTTTTTTTAAAGATTTTATTACTTTATTGTTGTTCAATTACAGTTGTCTGCATTTATTGAAAGTACACAGATACACAAATGATTTTTGTATGTTGATTCTGTATCTTGCAAAGTTACTGAACTTATTCATTGCCTATGATAGTATTTTAGTGGATTCCCTAGGATTTATATACAGGGTGGGGTACAGTAAGTTTACAGTTGTTTGTATGAAAAGAGATATGCAGGTTAGATTATTATAATAGCTCTATTAATTCTGTGTTTTGAGTATTCACAACTGTAAACCTACTTTAGCCCCACCCTGTGTAGTCAGGATTATGTTCTCAGAGAACACAGACAGGTTTACGTATTCCTTTCCAATATGGATGCCTTTTATTTCCTTCTTGCCTGGCTGGAACCTCCAGTGCTACGTTAAATAGGAGTGATGAAGGCCATTATTTTCCTCTTGTTTCTGATCTTACGGGGAAAGCGTCCACTGTTTCAACATTAAATTTGATGTTAGCTTGTGTTTTTTATGCATGCCCTTTATCAGATTGAGGAAGTTCCCTTCTATTCTCCGTTTGTTGAGTGTGTGTGTCATGGAAGGGTATTGGACTCTTTTAACTGTTTCTTACCACATCCATTTTAATTTCAATATCATACATAAGAAATAAATGTATGAAGTAAGCTTTCTTATCATCTAATCTTTTACTTGTTAAAGATACTCTATATTTTTAAATTTTTCTTTTACTTCTTCTAATTTTGACTGATTTCCTTTATATTGTAAACACTGTGGTACCCTTTTGAAAAATACTTACATTGGCTCTTTGGCTTTCTTCCCCACCCCTCTACATTTGAGCGAGGAGAGGTCTGTTTTTCAGTGTGTGAGATCATGGGTATTCTGTTGCCCTTGCTGTGTGCTGTTACACTCCCCCATCAGTCTTGATCTGGAAGGGTGATTTCAATGCAAAGGCTGTTGCCAAAGCTCTGTGCCCAGTGCTCACTCATTTAATGTGCTGCAGGGCTCAGGAGTGGTCTTCAGCTTCCAGTGATAAGCTATCTGATGGTGGGGAAGAGGATTTACCTTGGAAAACCTTGGAAAAGTTTGTATATGTGCCCTGAGCCTACTAGAGAGCATCTGTGGTGGCCTGCCCCAGTGCTGTAGCCATATCCTAGGATGAGTCTCACTGGGGCAATAGATTGGAGGCAGACTGACAAGTGCAGACTCAAGGATGAAATGAATGGCCTGGCTTTCCACCCCCTCCCCCACAAAAATGTAAAAGATTTATATAAAGGGAAGGTTGGGAATGAGCTGACTGCTCCTGTTGTCATCAAAAGACCCAAGTCTCTGATGTTAGGCCAAAAGTATTTATTAGTGCTTCCTGTGCACACTTTTCTAAGTGCCTCACATGTATTAGTTATACAGTCCTTATAACCACTGTATTATTATATTTCGCAGATCCTGAAATTGAGGCACAGAAGTGATAACAGCTTTCTAAGGTCATGCAGCTACTAAGTGTGAGAGCAGCATTAAACCCACAGCCTGAACCTTCCCCTTTAACCTCTATCTATCTATCTATCTATCATCTATCTATGTATATAGATATCTATCCAGTCAGATAATAGATATAAATATATACCATTATGCACACTTGCGCGCATGCACACACACGCACACACACACCAGGAACATTTCCTCCTTTACTCTTCCTTGCTCTACCCCTGCCCTCCACAGCTGCGCTCTGATGGAGTAGACATTCTCTACGGTCAGACTGGTTCTGAATAACACTTCCAGTTTCCTTCACGCTTAGAATTCTGTATCACTTGAGTACTTTTGGCATACTTCAATGAGGAAATGAACTCAGCCCCACTAACTCTCATATGAGCTGGGAAGTCCTCATGGAATTCTTTGCATATGAACTTGATCTCAATGACTGTGCTTAGTTTACCGGCGAGAAAACCAAAGCCCAGAGTGATTAGGCAACTTCCCCAGGACACAGAAATAGCGATGGCCAAGCAAGATGAGAACCTAACCTTACCTGATTTGTTCCCCACTCAGTTTAGCCGGGTAAACTGTCTTAGAAACTGCTGAGGTAAGAATGGAGCTGTCTCTCCTAACCTGCTCCCAAAGGTCCATACATCCTCAAAAGCCACAGGCAGTATTTGGTTGGATTTTAGTTTGTTTGATTTCTTCTTACATGGGAGAATGGCATGCAGACCCTTAACTGAGATTTTTTCCAAATTAGGCTGGGTAACAGATGTCTTTTTTAGCTCTTTCACTGGACATCCTATTAATTTTTTTAAAACTCCCATTGTTTTACTCTTGACAGACTTGTTATATGTCAGATGTGAGACAAATATACACATAGAGGAAGCTTCCCTAATGAGCTGGGTTTGCCTCAGACTCCCGAGGTTATAAAAGACAAAACCAACATGCGCACACCAGGACATGCGACTTGTCATAAATTTCTCTGGCATGTTTGATCGACTCCTGGGCAGGACAGTATCAAAGCCTGTGATAAGTTGTTGAGCCGGTGGCCTTAATGATGCCCTTGGCAGCTCCTTTCAACACAGTTTTGCCATTGGGGGAGGTGGCTTCCAGGCACATGGGTGACAGGGCCGCAGAGGCAGCCCTGCTTGGGTCAGCAGCCTGGGCAGGGTGCATTTTATTACACATGGAAGCAGTATGCACGTCCTGGGTAACATCAGTTACGGTAAACAGCAACAATTTGGACTTTAGCCCTTTAATAAAAATCCTCTGAGTAGGGTTTTAAAAGTCAGGCTCTTGTGGCAAAACTAAGTAGGAGAGAAAAGAATGGAATAATTGGGGGCTGCTGTCTTTTCACTTCCCACATAAAATTATTTGAAGAGACAGGCCAGAACTTTAAACAGGAATACCAAGAAAAGTTGTAATTTGGATGTCGGTTGTCGTGACTTTAAGGTGTGTGCTTAAAGGACTCCCCCCAAATCTCTCTCTCTGTTTCTTCCCAGACATACTTCAATGACAATATCCTTACCCTGATCCGGACCCTGGTGACTGGAGGAGCCACACCGGAGCTCGAGGCTCTGATTGCCGAGGAGAATGCTCTTCGCGGGGGTTACAGCACCCCCCAGACGCTGGCCAATAGGGACCGCTGCCGCGTGGCCCAGTTAGCACTGCTGGATGGGCCCTTTGCGGACTTGGGGGTGAGTGCACCATGCAGAGGTCAACTGAGCCTGCTGTTTGGTCCAAATGAACTAGGTGCCAGGAGTGACAAACTAAGCATCTGTCTTTTCTACCTTCTAAAGCAAATAGCTATAAGAGGTAGTATTTACAGCTTGCTGTACATCAAGTACATGCTCTACATGTAATCATTCATTTTGATACTCATGGCAGTGCTTTGATGTAGGTTCTATTATCAGATACTAAGGAAACTGAGGCTCAGAGAGACTGAAGACTGGCTGTATCAGGAATTGCATCAGGAGCCCTGGCTTCCGAGCCTGTGGCTTACTCCCCTTGGGTATCTTCTACCAAGAGATAGAAGATAGCAAATGATTCCAACATGTAGTCAAATCTGAGAACATTTTCTACAGGGTCTTAGCATAGCTCAGGGCTACTTAACCCCAAATGCACATTAATGGCCCATGAGGAGCTTTTGCAATTCACTGATGGCCATGCGCAGCCCCCAGGTTTCTGAGTTTTTGTGTCTGGATAGGACCCAGGCACTGGTGGTTTTCAAAACACCACCAGTAAGTATATGCATCCACTACCACTGGCCAAACAATTACATCTCATGCAGATCCTTTAATGTCTGTCATTCCTGATCCAGGTCTTTTCATTTCTGAGGCTAGAATCAGTCACTCTCCTCCATGCCTCCCTGCCGCAGAAGTGACCGATGCCCCCCTTTGGGTTCCATGCACCAGCCTGATTCAAGCACTTTGGCAGAAGTGTGCAGTCTTGACCCTTATTCCCAGCCCTACTCCAGGGATGAGTTCAAGGGGTGGAGCCACAAATCTTAGGATCCAAAAGACCCATTGCACAAACAATAGTATTGCTCGAGGAAAGGGGTACTTCCTCCATTTCTTCTGAAGCTGTGATAATAACTTGCTCCATATTTTAGTTTGGTTATGGGCAGGGACGTATGTTGGACTGGGCTGTTTTGAAAGGCAGCTTCTGTAACTCGCGGCTCTTTTAACTATCACTTAATATATCATGTTAAGGACCAAGACTTGAAACAGTGGTAAGATTTGGCTCAGCTTGTGTTCTCTAATATGATGCCTGCATGGAAATCCCAAAGACAGGCCAGACAAATGCAGTCACTTTATTCCCAGTGAAATCCTTCTTCAGTGCCCGACCTACAACACCTACCTGAATCCAGCATTTCCAAGTGAATGAATTTGCTTTCACATTCCACATCAGGCTCCCGACCCTTGGAAGGTGGTTGTGAACTGATTAGAACTGTGAATTCCAGTTATTCAGCCTGCAGACCTCCAGCTCCTGGGGAAACATTTTCTCTTCCACTCTTGCCATCTCTGAGGTCTGTAAATTGTGCTTTTCACACAGTTCTTACCTGAAAGAGTCTGTCACCATAGTACCTGGTGGGGTCTTATCTTCTCACAGTGATTTTAATTATCGCTCAAGCAGTTTTGACAACACAGTCGGATCACAGTGATTACAGCCAAGCTGGAGCTAAACAAAATCACCATTTTGCAGAGCCAGTTTCTTCTGAACATGCATCTGAGACCTTCAAGCTTTATGCCTTCACTTAAAGTGAGGTAGAGGTGCAGTCTCCTCAGAGCTCTCATTGCCACAGATGGAAAGCTAGAGAGAACCAGGGGGAAACCTCGCTATTATCTGATTCCAAAACATATTAGGTGTAGGCTGTTAACCACACTGACTTTTTTAGCCACGGTCCTTTACAGATCCCCCAGCTCAAGAGACACCAAAACAAGCCTTCATGAAAAGGCCCATTTCCCCCTGGACCTCTATGTCCAAGCCAATAAAAATGATGTTTCTCTCTGTTGTTTTGTTGTCTCCTAGGATGGTGGTTGTTATGGTGATCTGTTCTGCAAAGCTCTGAAAACGTATAATATGCTTTGTTTTGGAATTTACCGATTGAGAGATGCTCACCTCAGCACCCCCAGCCAGTGCACGAAGAGGTGAGTATGTTTCCACTCTGCTCTCCCACCAAAATGCAGCGATATAAATGACCCTTCTGTCCCCCAAGGTGAAGGCAAAGGCCCGTACACATGCTGTCAATGTGCAAATTACTCTGCTCACATTCAGTTCAACACAGAGTTATAGGAAGCTTTCTTTCTTTAATTACTAATAGCAGATATAAAGACATTGTGGGAAGAATTCAAGTTTTGTAATCACCTAATTACAAACGTTTGAATAGATGCATCTCCTCCAGACTTCAGCTACTGGGATAATTCTGTTGGTACCCAATATAGGGACATTTCATATTGCTAGTATTTAAGATACATGATTCCTTTGCCATATCTTAGATGTTTATATTTTTACTTAATATATTTTTAATTGACTCATTTACTTCGACATATTTATTTAAGAAAATTGTATATTGGCACCTGAAGCAGAAATAATAATAGTTTATGTTGGCTAGTTGTATTGTTGTAAGATGCATCAAGATAAATTCATAGCAACCCCAAATTAAGAGTACATCCTAGAATAATCAAAATCAGTGTGTGTACATATACTCCAGATAACAATGCTATAGAGTTGACTGTTTCTCAGCCCTGCTTGAATATTAGAATTGCTGAGGGTACTTTTAAAAAAAGACCCTGATTAGTCTGACTTAACTGGTCTGGAATGAAAATAAAATGTTTTAATACCCAGAGATTGCAGTGTATATCCAGAGTTGAGAATAATTGCTATAGACCAGTGGGTTCTCCAAGTTTAGTGAACATGAGGGTCACTCGCAAAGCTGGTTAAAACACAAATTGCTGGACCTCATGCCCAGAGTGTCTGATTCCGTAGGTTTGGGGTAGGGTGCTTAAGAATTTGTATTTTTAAGAAGTTCCCAGTGATGCTGATATCTCTGGCCTAAGGACCACACTTTTGAGATCCACTGCTGTAGATGAAGCTATTTTTTTTAAGTCATGTCTGTTGGCAATCCGAGGAAGCCTGATCAAATTTAGAATAATTAAAGCAGGACCAACTCATAGGCAAGGAGTTGCTTTACGTTCTTTCATTTAGTAAAATCCCCACCAAAGTTGATTTTTAAAAAGTAAAGAGTAAGGAAGGACTAAGAAGATGCTAGATTATCCTATGTAAACATAGGATCCTAGGCAAACAAAGATCCTATAATGTGTGCATAGGATTGTCAGAGCATTCTAGAATGAAAGACATCACAGTGCAGTCCATGAAATCTCCTGTATGCACTTGGGCTACTCAGGATCACAAGTGAACTTGACATTGCATTGAAAGGGTCATGTAGATCATAGGCAGCACAGTTTGGTTTTCCCATTACCTGGCACTGATTCAGCATCTGGGATGTCAGGGCTCATGGCTGGTCTCCTCTGTTGAGCTAAACAGAGAAAGATTTCATTCAACTTGGAAAGTAATTTTTTAACGCCTTGGGCCAGCAGCTATAAGTCCACCTTCCAGGTCTTCCAGTAGACCTGAGGAACAGGCAAGTTCCTTTTGATTCGGAGAGAGGTGAAATTTCTACCCAGCCATCCTCATTCTGTGACCTCTTTGTTCTCCCCCGCCAGGTATGTCATCACCAACCCCCCATATGAGTTTGAGCTCGTGCCGACGGACCTGATCTTCTGCTTAATGCAGTTTGACCACAACGCCGGCCAGTCCCGGGCCAGCCTCTCCCATTCCTCCCACTCGTCCCAGTCCTCCAGCAAGAAGAGCTCCTCTGTCCACTCCATCCCATCCACAGCAAACCGACCGAACCGGCCCAAGTCCCGGGAGTCCCGAGACAAACAGAAGTACGTGCAGGAAGAGCGGCTCTGATATGTGTATCCACTGCCACCATGTGTGAAACTGTATCTGCCACTCATTTCCCCAGTGGGTGTTTCCAACAGTAACTTTCCCCGTTTTCCCCTGTAGTCCCCCCTTTTTTTACACATAGTTGCATATGTATGATAGTGTGCATGTGGTTGTCATTTTTATTTCACCACCATAAAACCCTTGAGCACAACAGCAACTAAGCAGAAGGACCAAAAGTTATTTATGATTCTAGGGGGAAGGTAACCCAAAGGCATGCTCCAGACATAAATAGCTCACTACGGGAACGAGGTCGCAGATTAACGGGGTGCTTGCGACCCACGTGAGTTAGGCAAAGCAAGTTGACCTAGTTAATTTAGTTGATGTGGAAGAAAAGTTCATTCTGATTTTTCAGGATTATCAGGGTGCTTTGGGTTTTGACTTTGTTGTTTTCCTTTCTTTTTTATATACACGCAGTAATATATTACACACGTTTATTTGAAACAAGCAACCAAAAAGGAGCAAAAACCTATCGAATGTTTCCACTCTCTGGGCCGAAGGATCGCAAAGCTTTTGAAAAGCTTTCGCCATTTGTGTAGATGAGAAATAAGCACCTGCTTGTTGTAAGAGAACAACCGAGGTATTTTTTTAGCTGCTAACCAAGGGCTACAGTCCCAGAGCTGGCTTCCTTTGGGAGTTCAGAGGAACATTTCTACCCTTACTGTGGAGGAAAGAATAGTGTTCCATTCGTGGATATATCAAATTCTAGTCATTTAATTTAAGTGCAAAGAGGTTTGATTGCATATTAAATTGTTATTCTGTCTCCTTACGCTGCCATATGAATAGCGATTTTTTTTCTTTCACTTTTGACATTTGGGATGAAAAGCCATATGTATCATAAATATCAGATGTAAGTCATTAAAAACTGCCTTCCTGGGACTTTTACATCTTTTAAAAGGTGAATTACTTACCTTATGTACAGAATAAATAATGCTCAGGAAAGAGCAAGTATTTTTCCACACATTCTCAGGGGACCTTTTTACTCCCCTCTGTTTGATTAGCTAGGGCCCCCATGACAGGTAGGAGCAAGGGCTGGGCCGTGGTGCTGTGAGAGAAGGATAAACCCAGCAGGAGACCCGTTTTCGTTTCTAGGAGCCGACAGGTAAATAGATCAGAATGTGGGGGGGTCAAGCCATAGCTGACCCAACAAAGACGGAAGCCGGCTACCACCTTAAACTGTTGGTCCCACAGCAGAAAGCTGGTGGGAGGATCCCCCCTGGTCAAGTCCTCTGTCACAGCCAACTCACTCAGGCAGGTGGAGGACAGTCCAAGCGAGCCACTCCTTGTCATTTTCCAATGGGGAGGAGAAGAAGAGTATAACAGTGAGCCAAACATATTTTGGTATTTTATTTTTGTTTTCTTTCTTTTTATCAGTTAGTGAGCATGAGAGGAAAGGTAGAAAAATATCCTTTTTCCAGTACACAATTGTCAGATGTTTTATGCATGCAAATCATGCTTTAGATAGGATAGCAGTTGTTAAAAATAGGCCCATTCCACCTTAACCAGATTCTTATATAAATGGACTAGCCCTGAGCTGGTATATGCATATTTGAAATGTTTACTTAAAAAAAAATCTATCCAACAGAATAAGGATGGAGGGGAGGAGAAAAATGTCACAGCTGTCCCATCTCTGAAAAGGTGTTTTTATGGTGAATGGTTTGGGTTTAGATTTTGGATCCCCTGTCCCCCCCCCCCCCAAGCATGATAGTTTTGAAGATTTGCTTGCTGTGTGAATTGACAAGCACTTTTACTGACAAAATGGTGAGGCTTAGTCAGAACCTCTGCCCCCACACCAAAGACATGGCCTGCATTATTCAAACCAGTAAAGGGCTGGGGAATAATTGTATACATGTACATTGAAAAGCCCTATGAGTGGAAGTTTTTTTTCAGATTATTTTTGTCCCTATATATTGATTTATATATTATGTATAACTACCTATCTTTTATATATAACTATATAAATATCCCTCTCTATATACACACATATACATTTACTTGTATACATGTGTATGTGTATATAGATATATTTCCTCTCTATATATGTATACACACACACACACCCATATCCCTAGTTTTGGACCATGAAGAGCTCTTCATGCATTCTTTGCAAAGGAGGTTATAAAGTTGTGCCCTCAGAACATTTATAACTATAAGAATGTGCCAGTGAAAGTGCTCAACAGGAAATATGACAGTTTAAAAGCATTGTAAAACTCACATAGCTTACTTCTCTCTCTAAAGTGCAACAAGGATGAATAGAATGGGCCAAGGTATGACAATTAATGGTTCTGCATGACCTAGCCACTGCTGGGGGTTTTCTTCTTATAACGTTGTCCTTGTGAAAACTTTTGTGAAATTAAAAAAAAAAAAGGAGTTACAAATTTTATTCTGTTATTGGTTTGTTTGTTTTTATTTATACTGTTCTGTTTGTGGTTTTATTTATTTTGTTTTGCTTTTTTTCCCCACCCCATTTCCCCTCCTTCCCCTTCCTTCTCCTTCCTCCACTTTCTAAATTGCTCAGCGCAATGAGGCTGTGCTGCTGCTACTGCTAGATCCCTTAGAGTTTGTTTTGGTGTTCTTGGGTTTGGGGTTGGGTAATTTGGGGGGAACTTCTCTTCATCTGGCTTGCCTTTCAATCTGCACGTGGCCTCCCTGCCCACCTTGATACCTTGCTCCAAGTTCAAAAGCATTTTCCCATCAAGATACCCAGCTTCCTCCACTCCTCCCCCCATTACCAGAACCCCAACCCAGTCCCCCATCAGTCTGTCCACATCTCTGTGTTTATCTTGGCAAGACCTACTAAGTCAAGTGATGACACCAGGTGATAAACTTTTCTGGAAAATATTTACAGCTATTCCATTTGGCAAACCTGCTTTTCAATATTTTATCCTCCATTCTATTGAAACCAGGAGGGTTATTAATAATAAAAGCACTGGTCTCCTTTCTATTTGATCAGTATGACCCCAAATTAAAACTTTTCAGCTCTATGTATCAACTCAGTAGCTCACACCCAGTTATCTGGGGGCTAACAATTCAGTCTCTCTATTACCCAGGTCTCTCCTGCAACCTGCCGTTCTTACAGTTGTTAAATCCCAACCAGAGATTGGGCAGATAGAGAGAAGTAAATTCAAAATGCGTTTTATATACAATCTGTTAGCAGCTCTGATGAGATGATATTGTGATGGGAATGGAGTGGGACCAGACTGTGACCTGAGACGAAATTTGGGGATTTTTCCTGAAGGATTGAGCACACTATTGAGAGTTGACTATACTTGAGTAATGATATATTCAATGATGAAAAAGGTATTATTATTACTTCTATTTTATTAGCCAAAACTACTGTATTATACTCTCCTCGGTGGAACAGTCTCTTCCACTGTTTTCTGTGTGAAGCCAAACTTCCCATTCCTCTTTCGGGTTGTCCTAGGGAGGAGGCATACAAATTTTATGTCTTTCCTCTTTCCTCTCCCCACCAAAAAAGAAACAAGTGGGTAAGGGTAGAACGCGAAAGAGTTATTTGAAGACAACATATGTACATTTAAGAACAACAGCTAGAAACTCAATTATTGGCAACAGTCTAGGAAAGAAACAATTTGTAAGCCATTCAGTCCAATTTGCTTTAGGCTTCCAAAGGGGTAAACCTTAAAAAGTAAGTGAGTACACCAGGAGGCTCGAACCTCCTCAGCCTCAATACACTGATGATATTAAAATCATCATCACCCCTAATGACTGCCACTCAGGATCCTTCCTGAAGCCACTTCAAATGGCTAAAGTGAAAGCTGGACCCCTGTACGTATATTTAGATTTATCCAGCAGTTGGGAAAAGTTTCAAATTATGTTATAAATACTGAAGGTTGTGACCCAGAACTTTACTCACAATAGGTGCTCAATACATACTTTGAAATAAATCAACCTTAAATATTTTATATCTTTCATAATTTTATAAGTTATCTCTACACCCTTGGCTTATCTTTACGGAAATACAGCAAATGCCTGTAGGTGCCTCACGATACTGCTGTTCTTTTGGCACTGTCTCGAGCTGGGCCCACAGCTTCTGAGAAAGGGGAACCACAGTCCTGTAGCTCAGCGAGCAGAGACTGACTGTGCCTTCTGCCAGTGTTGTCAAGATCCCAGGTGACCAGAAAAATCTTTTGACTGGCTCTTCTTCAGCATGGGAAAAGCCTAAAGGTGTTTGCATCCCAATAGAGACAATTAAATCAACCTGCCAGGTTCCTATAGCAACAGGCTCCTGAAGGAGAAAGAGGAGAGTACAGAAACTTCAGGGCCTGTGGAACTCAAGACAGGGCAAAATCAATGTCTCAGCTTCTTTCAGCCCATCCCTGCTTTGTCATAACATGAGAAAGAACTAGCTGTGGGCACCTGTCACTAGCCTGGTTGCCTGTCTCCCAGCAGGAGGTTGCACATTCATTGCAGAGGGAAATGATAGGGATGATCCCTGCCACCTGTCACCTGAAAGAGAAGTGTGCAAATGCTGCCCTCCAGGTGTTGAGGGCCAGGAGGGGGCAGTTGGCTCTGCCCAGTGAATGGCAGCATTAGATTGCCCGTTTAAGGAGGCAAATGCAGTCAGAGTGGACAATTGCAAAGAAATGAGATCGTTTTCATAAACAAAAACTGCTCTCACTCTGGTCAAATGGTTTTCATTTCTATAAAATAGCCACAATTTGCCCACGGAGAGGGAAGGAGGCAGTATGCGCGGGGGCCCACTGGGAGCCCAGGGGTCTGCAGGGCAGAGTACCAGGTTGCCGCTCAGAGGTGTGAGATGTGAACCCACACAGAATGACCTTCCGAAGGCTGAGCTCCTCGTTCGTTAGCCGTTACTGCCCTCAACTGTTTTCTCTATCCAGATGGAGTCTTTTCCTTTCAATCCCTTTCTCTCTAAACCTCAGCTTGTGGCACAGCGAGAAGAGGGCCAGTTATTCCAAATGCCTTTGCTGATCCATCGTCCCCCCTTTAATGCATTCTCCTCTGGGGAGTGGTTATGTGAAAAGGCCAAATCCCACAGCACTGACAACCCACAGAGCCAACAAGGAGACTCAGTTTTCACAATGCAGTCTGTTTCTCCGCTTCTGGGTCCCCAGCCATTATATCGGCCCAGGTCTGGGACGTTCCCCACCGTAGCTCAATATTCTGGGATTGCATGTGGCTGGAGGAAACGCTGACCCTTATTTTGGACCCTCCAATCTCAGTGATGACAGTAACAGTGAAAGATGGAGATGATTTGCAGGTGGGGTAGGGTGTTTGTGGAGCGAAAGGCGATGTTTCAAAGACACAGGTGCCACAGGAGGGTAGCAGCCCTGACCTCCCCAGACAGAACACCAGGTCACTCCTTCTCACCTGCCAAGCAAAGGCTACCCCACTAAATCCTCCTCTGTTGTCTCTACTGCCGCAGTCCCCGTTCTCCAGGTACTCACTTCCCCCCCAATTTATACACCTTCATTCTTACTCCCAGCTCTTTTGCAATCATACTGAAAGATCCTAACCATCCTTATGTGCTGACCTTATACTCAAAGCTAACACCTTAGTGACTACCACGGGCCAGACACTCTTCTAAGCACTTTCTTTGTATTAACTCATTCAATCCTTGAGACAACCTCAGATGTAGATGCTATTGGAATCTTGGTGTGAAACACGCAGAATCTGAGGGATAGATTTGTTCAAAGTCACCTAGCCAGGAAGGAGCAGAGTGGAATTTAAAACTGAAGTCTATGATAATTTTACCTTTATGGTATAACGCTTGCTTGCTGCTATTACTAATAATTACTAATAGTCTTCACAGCTCACATTGACTTACCATGTAACTGGACCTGTGGTAAGTGATTCACGGAAACCAGCCCCTTTTATCCAAACCACATCAGAAAAATCCTATCAGTAACCCCATTTTATAGAAGAGAAAGTAAAGTGAAGATACACTTCATAATGACTTGCTCAGACCCATGCAGCTAGTAGGTGAGAGAGCCAGATCCATTTGAGCTAAACCCATTGCCCTACGACATCTCCTTGCCCTACACCTCGTTGCTTGTCCATGCTGGGCACAGCATGGCATGTCTTGATAGGTGGTATCTGCCAACGGCAGTGTCAATTCTTTTACCAGCACCTCTCCGCAGCTATTTTCCAGGTTTTACCTTGTTCTCCTAACCCACTTGCCACAGACTGTGCCGTGCCCCTCCCTTCCTGTACTCACAGTAGTGACATCCTGTGTATCTCCTCCTGAAGAAGCTTATGAACAAATGGGGCTCTTTTTCTCTGCCAGTGAGAAGGCCCTCATGGTCTGACCTCTTGCTCTTCTCATCTTAGGGTTACAATAAAGTTCCCAGAAATCTTTCTGGCATGTGGGGCGAGGCAAGGAGAGGAGATACAGTCAAGGATTTGAATTTCTCCTAGACTCCTACTTTAGCCCTCGTTGGAATTGCTTCTGTGAGCACCCTTCCGAATGGCCAATTTTGGAGGCACCCATTGGCACAGTTTCTGTTTTGGAAGGCAGGATTCAATAAACCATGTGTCGTTGTCATACCTGAAACACTCTCCCTTGAAGCAGAATGACTGGTGATCATTAAGTGTGTGTTCCCGTGAAGCCCTTTGGGAGAATCTCTTCCTAAAGTACATTTGCCCCCAGACATTTTAGTACAATGCTCAGAGCATTAGTGTATTTCCACTTCCTCAACCAATTCTATCCAACCAAGTATCCAACAACACGTGTCCTTATATCTTACAAGCCACTCAAATTAAAAAACCTGTCTCTCAGGCATAATGAAAACCTCGGCTCATCGCCAGGATGTGCTTTAACCCCACACCTTGTGTGGGGGCCAAGTGGCCAAAACACAAGGGCTTAACCCTACTTAGAATTTTTTTATGGCAAGAAACTTAAAAGGCAGGAGAAAGAAGCTTACATAGGGAAATAATTCTCTCTTTCTTACAGACGGCAAAAGGAAATTGATATTCTCTCTGCCATGAAAGGTCAAAATGCCAACTTTGATTTGAACTGTAAAGACTAACTCCTGAACAATTATTGTTGGCAGCAGTTGTAAAAATTTCAGCAAATTGCAACTGTCTAAGGTCTTTCACCCAAAAGACCTGCTCGTTTTCGTAAGCGGAGTCCACTCTCCCTCCCAGCCTGGCATGTCCAATCTAGCACGAAATCCCTTTGCAAAATCAGTCCACAGGATGCCCTGGCCAAAACCAAGAGCGGCTCAGGCACACAGCACCGGTGCCAGGTTCAGCGCTTCTAGAACCCATTTTTACACATAAACCGTTGGAAAAAGTCATAGTTTGAAATTGTTTCAGCGGCCTGGCAATGCTTTTAAAACATGATAACCATCACACTTTACTCCTCTCTGAAAGGTTAGCTTAATCGTAGATCACAAAAAATTGGTTTCCACAAATGCATAATGGTTCATCTATGTCACACTTGAACTAAATGGTTTTTTAAATGGAGCTGAAATTATTTTGATGTGTACACAGTCCCCGGTTTCTATACAACCTTTCTTAACCAGCCCATCAGGAACCTTGCCTCTAAAGCCTCATTAATAATTCAGATGTGCTGATGACTTTAAAAGATCTATGGAATTGAAGCTTGGGGAAAAAAAAAAAACTCTGCTTGACAAAAAGATAAATGAATGTAGAAAGAAGCTGTAGGAGTCTGGCAAGCTGTAGATCATCTCAGAACAGATTGTAACTTTATCATTCTGTCAGGGGGAATAATTTAAAGCACTTAATCAGTTAGCTTCACTGTGAGGATGTAGCATTATGAATTCCTATCGTCCAATCTGTTCAAATCAAAGTGAACTTAATTATAATAGGTGAGAGAGCCAGAGCACCAGAGAGGGGGTTGGAGAATAATCCAAGAGGCAGGAAGTTTTCTGGGGGTAAACCGAGCTGCTGAACAAAGGATAGCGAGTAAGCTTTCACCAAGGAACACCCCCGCTCCGGTGACAGAGCACTTCCATTGAGGGCTCAGAGTACTGGCTGGACACAGCAAGAGAAAGTCTGGAACAAGGAGAAAGAAGCCGAGTGGTCATGAGCTAAGCGTAGATGCTGAATTTATAAATCACCAGCCAAATGGGGACACACACCACACTCTTTTCTGTCACGCCAGGTGAGCAATTTTTGTCAACATGTGAGTCCAGGGCCACTGACAAGGCAGGCATGAATCCTGCTGGTGGGCAGAAAGACGGCTCGAGAGGTCACAGTCTCCATAGCAGTGGGTGTGCTTGAAAGCTCTTCCCTTTTTCTTTCCTTTTCCTAAGCCACTAAATGAGGCATATGATTCTCAACTTAGAATGTCCTACTCGCCCAGTCTCTTCGCATCTATATACATGGCCTATTTTCCAGAAAAATTTCAATCCTAGAAAGAGGTGGGGATGAGGGCTAAGTCTTACAACATTGCACTGAATGGCTAAGACGATGCTAGGCCATTGCATTCTCACCCCAGCCCCCAAACGCTCTGACTCGGCACTCTTCCTCAGCCGTCTCTGCATGGAGGGTGGAAATGAAACGCCAAGACTTTGTGGAGCCCCCTTGTTAACCGCTTGGGTTATTATGTTATAGTCAGTTAAGGTAGTGCCACTGGGTATTCTTTTTAGAACCTTATACTAACACAGAGTTTTCTTTCTTGAATTAAAAGTCATCTCGAAATCCTCCAAAAACATTGGTTGCTGTTCTGGTTTTTAATCTCATTGGCCTGCAAAATTTGTGAGTTTACTTTAAGACCCGCAAAACTGGCTTGCAAAAGAACTAGCAGATTGAAATGGTTGAGATACAACTTGAACTACGGTTTTTACAAGCAAAACTAAGTGAAGGCTGGGAGAAGGAGACCCTGCCTAAGATTCTAGATTACTCACTCTGCGGCAGAGACAGTTCCCCTTACATTCCACCCAAATCAGTGGCTACACAAATCTTTCTTCAGGTACAATGTCTATACCTGGTATTTGATATATTTAGCATCTCCCTCCCACCAAAGCTTTTTAGGCCACTAAAGGAACACCAGAGAACATTGCCAGAGTTTGTTTTCCAACTGCTCTTTATTCTCTGAGGTTCACTCATGGTGCCTCAAGTCCTAATGGCCCATTGGTCATCACTTGCTATGGCAACAGAGGTATGTTTCTGGGGTTCTCCCTACATTGCACTGTCTCTCTTAGCAATAACTCACTGTCAGCTTCTATCTATTACCTTTTTGCATTTTTCAATGAACTTTCCAAAGGCTTTACTGTAGGACTAATTAAGCTTCTCATTTCTCCTTCTTGTTCTCTATCCATTTTGCCCTTTAGCAGAAAAGAAATGGTTTACAGATGAACCGGATAATGCCTATCCCAGAAACATTCAAATCAAGCCAATGAGTACCCACATGGCTAACCAGATCAACCAATATAAATCCACAAGCAGCTTGATTCCACCAATCAGAGAAGTTGAAGATGAATGTTGACTCCCAGGAGACCAGACCTATTTTTTTAAAGCCTGACAAACTTCATAAATGGTGATGTGACTTTTCTTCCTCTTACATGCTGAATCACTGGTGGAAACATTAGGCTAAGCGAGATTGGCAAGAAAAATAAAGTAGACAGATCTTTCTCTTTGTCTGCCTTGAATATTGCTTCCATGTATTTTGGAAAAGAAAATGATTTCATTTATAAATGAACATACTCAAATAGTCATGTATAGCCTCTAGCATTTCAAATTATTTTTATTTATTAGAAAGAAAATATATTTTTCCTTTGTTTTCACTGTCAAATATCTTCCCTGTATCTAAACAATGCAAAAATCAAAATGAATATGTGGCCAGACTCCTTAATATGTATTTCTCATCTTTCTCTTTTTCTTTGAGGAGAATGATGGTCACCACCACAATTAATTGTAACAAAAGGAAATGGATTATCAGAAAAAAAATTTTAAGTGGTTCAAAGATGTAAACGTATTTTAGTACGTTCAAAAAAAGAAGACAAAAGGGGGCAGGTGAATTTCCTGGATGGGTGTGTGTTTTGGCTGCACTGACACCAGCTCTTAATAAATGGAAACATTTATTTTCGCAGTTGAAAGTCCTATTTTTGTAGTTTGAGTTTTCATTCTGTATTTCTTATCCCTTTGTTCATATACTTAAGGGGGAGACCTTCTTGCAGCTTTTCTGCAATTGCCAGATCAGGTTTACCCAGCCAACTAACAATACCAGGAGAGTTGTGAGCACGCCTGGGAATGTGGAAAGTGAGGACCAGATGCACAGGAGACATTGCTCTGTCTATTGCTGTGGTGGTGGGAACTCCCACATGCTGTTGTGCTTCTCATTTCATATCTCCGAACTTCCCATGCAAGTATTTCAACTATGAAAGGGTCTGGTGGGCTCTCCCCACTCCTCAAGTCTCAAGAGAGTTTAGCCTGAAAGTTGGTAATAAACGCTAATGAATAGTTTTGCTTCACAATAGGATATGATAATACTTTCATCCTTTTCACTGTATTTTTGTTTAAAAGCCAAAAATTTTCTATAATCAAGGACACAACTTTTGCCCAGATTTTAGCATTTCAGGCTTTCCTTTAGCCACTGGGACAAAGCCTGCAAACTTACTACAACAATATTAAAAATAATAACAAAAGGAAAGCAACAAATGCACTTAAAACAAACCGTTAGAAAAGGCCTTGGAAAATTACCAGCAGTGAAATCCAATGTATCAGCCACTTCAAACTGTGGTCAAAGAGTTGTTTAGCCACCAGACACAGTCACCTCCTCTCACAGCCCTGCTGCCACTTGCATGTTCAATGTACGGTTGTCCCAGCAACTGTTACGTCCCAGATGAGTTGGCGAGTCTTCTAACTTCAAAATTATCAGTCTTTAATATGATTATCAGGGTCTCTGGAGAAGCATGGATGTGTTGGTGATTTTTATTTTCTTGAAAATGTGAACGGTGGACGCTTGAAGAACCCAAACTTACCAAAATACCCCTGAAAGTCCCATAGTATCTCCTCCATTCATTCTCTAGACCATGACCCTGTGGTACCTCGTGTGTCAGCACACATCAGATCAGAGGCGAGCAGTGGAGCCGCCATGAAAACGCGCGCGCACTAAGTGCTCCGATCACAGCATAGGCGAGATGCGCTTCCACCTCCGTCCCCGCGGAGTTAGCATAGTCGTGCTTCCACCGTGTAGGCGCCATCCCGAAGTGACGTGTCAGACTGTGTCGTCACATTTTGTAGAATTAGTTCTATAAAAGTGTTGTGATTATAATGTATGTCCAATTGGATTGTTTAAAAACTACTTATAACCAATCGCTAGCCTACTCAGCAGACTAAAATGATGTCAGCAGTTTATATTCAGGCTTATAAACATTTCCTGGTTTCCAACAGAATTAATGTTGGTCTGTGGGGTGAATCTCTTGCTCGGATTTTACACCTTTCCTGAAAGCCAGGCCTTTTACACGATGATTTTGCACTGGGGTCACCTTAGCACATTCGCCTCAATCCACACTCTTCTTTCCTTCATGAACCCTGGGGGACTCTTCTTCACTCTCCTTCCTACAACCATTTCTGAATTTGTCCTAACTATTTGGTCTCCTCTGGCAGGTGATGGTGGCCACCTAAATGATCTTAGAGGGACTTTGGCCACAGAGGCCCATGCCCCCTCCCCATCTCCCCTGTCTCTCCACACCAAGTCAGTCTGGAAACAGACACGTAAGCTCCAGGCCCATCAATGCTAGAGATTTGAATCTGAACTTTAAAAAAAAAAATGGCTGAGATGGTTCTCTACAACAAAGGTATTCCTCCTACCCCCAAAAAACTAATTAGTGAGAATCTGTTTTCTTCTAAGTTGGAGCAGGAAGCTCATGCTCTTTTACCTTTGTAATAATGAATTGTCCTGGGCCAGAAAATAAAATCAGGCATGCAGTCAGGCAATCTTTTAAAGAAGTGTGCAAAAACGATTGGTTGGGGGCTCCTTTGGCGAGAGCTGCTGCCTGGTAGGTTGCAAGTGAAATGAAAAGAGAAACACGATTGTCCAGTCACTGAGGGGCTCAAAGGAATGTCAGAGCTTCCTGCTTTGTTTCGGTTTGCTGAGCTCTCTGGCCTGAGGAAGCGCTCACCCTACCCCACCACGACAAACTCGTCATTCTGGATAAATTCAGAATAGACTAGTGATGGCCATCTTTGGTACAGTGTTTCAGGCCCTGCTCTCCTATCCCAGGTTGGGGTTCAGAAAAGCCTTTTTTCCCAAACTAAATTTTCTTGGGTGCATTGGGAATCAAAGGCTCACCAACAGACTACTTAAAAAACAGAAAACACCCACTTATAAAGGCATCACCACCATCACCATCTTTCTTTTAATACTTTTACTTTCACCTGAGAAATTTTCTATTTTGAAATATCATCTTGAACCAATATAAAACACCATAAACAAAAGTGACTGTAAGTAAGACATGTTGCAGAACACCCAGAAACTCTTTCCCTTGATAGGGTGGGACAGCTTTTGTACAAAACGTAATGGAAGACTTTAAATAAAGTGAGAATTCAAACTGTTGGTTTAGGATCGGAAAGGGGGAAGTTGAAAACACTTAAGAAAATTGGGGATATTTTTGTGTGAAAAGGTGAGAGTCCCACTGTCCTACTAATGGTTTCACTGAAGCTTCTAGAACTACATCTGCAAATAACTAGCTGTACATTTTGAAAATGTCCTTTAAACTCTCTGAGTCCCAGTGACCTCTTTGTAAATGAGAGGGATTCATCTAGATCACTCTAAGATCCCTTTAAGATCTGAGAGGGCGTGGTCTAAGTTAAGAGTGGGAGCATGGGAACCGGCCCTCGGAGACAATCTTGTCCTGTGCTGGACTGATGGTCGTCCTAGCTGTTCCACTCAGCAGTACTCCAAAGGGCCGTGTGCATTTTCTGCTCTGGACACAAAGCAGTTAGTTTCATTTTTCTGCTTTACAGTTTGGAATCTCTTTAGGTTCAAAACACAAATTTCAAAATTCATATTCTTCTGAACCACATTGATTAGATTTTTCTGTGGTTCCTGGGGTTTTCTTTGCAATCTCATTCCTGCCTGCCCTTTTTCTTGGTTGAATATTCAGTTTTGGTCAATCTCTTCACCTCTCACCCATATCTCCAATTTCCATTATGTAGTTTGAGGCTCATGAATACTAGATTCCTGAAGTTTTCATCATTTTTTATTTCTACATGCACATCTGGGCTTTAGGAAGTAATCAGTCTTACATCTCACTTTATTCCATATTCTCTGTTTATTTGATTTTTCTCTTTCAGTTGTACACTATCTCTTTGCTACTTACATTCATAAGTCTAATGTTGATAAATCATTTTGCATTGTTAAAAAGAACCTCAGTAAAAGAAGCAGGGGAGGACGGTATAAAAGGAGGAAGAGACGTAGAAAGAGAGAGGAAAAAAGAATATCAAACCAACTGACTGAGATGTGAGCCTCCTTATTCATAGGAGACTAAACAAATCCATTCAACTTGGACATAGAGTTCCAGTGCAGAATCTGTCCACTTTCTATTCTGTCTCTGTAGCCTGCCTATTTCTATTCTGTTCCTATTTGCTGCCTTTGGAGTGGCAGTAAAAATCACCAGTTACCATGGTCCAAAAAAAGACCTTTACTAGTTAGGGCTTGACTTACCATCTTTTAAAAACAGAAGAAACTGAGAGCTCACTTACAACTTACCTGGTTAATCACCTTTCTGCCCTTCCTCTACTCATGCCTTGTTCCTGAAGGGCAGGGTTTTTTTTACTATTTAGAACAAATGATTTACAATTTAAATTCCATGTTTACTTGGGGAGGTGAGGTGGTCCTTTGGATTTATTTACGAGAGAATAGTAATTAGAAATGATTTCCAGCCACTATGTGCTAGTGTGGCCATATTGGTTGTTTAAGTGAAGTCTATTTCGATTGATTGTTGCCCAAGCAATAATAGTTGTTAATATTTTCAAAATTGCTGTACAACAATTCAAATACTTTAGGAACCACAGAGCCTAATTTGCCATTCTTATTGTAAGCTTGCTGGGAACACGCACAGAGAGAAAGCAGCATGTGTGCCTGACACAGAAGGTCTCCCATCAGTGGAAGGGTCCACAACACCACAGCCTCATGTGGTTAGACTAGGAAGCAAGTTTAAGTTAGACTATCTGTACCAGACCTTCCTTTTTGTGCCTTGTTTTCTTTAGCAAGAAAAGGGGTCTGACACTTTTATATCTAAAGGTAGGCTAAACTCAGGACACTTGTCAAAGAGCTGGGAAGGAAGAACAAAAACAAAAGGATATAAACAGCATTTTAAAGCACCATCAGCCAAGAGCATGTATGTCATGGCAGGAGTTAGTGCTTTGGGTTGAAATGAGGGAGAGGTTGCCTTGACCTCTATGGGTTGGGGAGAATACAGAGGAACATAATGCTTGATGGGTTTTGGCGGTATTTCAATAGGCAATAAGTGACTGGAGAAAGGTGGAGTGTGAGGGTTTTCCAGGGAGAGGGAGCTTAATGGGCCATAGCTCACTGGTAAGAATGTGATTTCAAGACGTAGACCATTTTGTCTACGGGGATGAGGTCACATAGGAGAGCTGAGGAGAACTAAGTTGAGACTTCTTGGAAGAGGTTAGAAAACAAATAGTTTTAAGGGCCAAGCTAAGAGGTTGAGACTTGACTTCAAAAGTCATGGAAAGCCACCAGAAGTTTTAAACAGAGTGATGAATACCAATGCCTGTGCATTTGTCAGGTTGAAGGTTTTGAGATGTCAGGTTCTCCTGGAAGGCATTGTGAGCATGTGCACAAAGATGAGCATTTTCTCAGTAGCAATGAGTTCTCAGGGAGGCACTCTCCAAGTCAACACTCGGCATTCTGAAGCTCCTCTCTTCCCCCAATATGTGCTGGGAATCACCATAACTGTAGCAGCTCAGTTGGAGTGGTAGAGGCTGGTGTGTGGGCTGGGAGTTGGGACAATGACTGTAATTCTGATGGCTCTTTGTGAAAGGAGCACTGAATTTGGACCTCAAGGGAAGAAACGTGTGGAGGGATAGAGAAGAAGACAGGAAGGGGAGTCAGCCAGTATGGGCAGCTAACAAATAAATTGGATTCACCCAGAGTACAAGAAGCTGAGAGCTGTAAGTAAGAGAAGGCCTCACAGGCACAAGGAGTGAGAAAAGTCGCATGGAAGAGAGGGTTACAGCAGACCTTGTGGATTTGCAAACCAGGCCCCCAGAAGTACTTGTAAAGTGGGGAACGTGGCTGAATTCTCCAAGGGAGGAAGTGCAGGCTTGAAAAATCAGCTGTCAGAAGACTCTTGGGGGGCTACATCCATGTTTTTAGGAGCTAGAAGGAGTAGGATAAGTAGACACTCTTGGCATAGAGGACCTAGGGTACTCCAGAATCAGGAAAATGGGAAACATGAGAGGGAAACTTTAAGATAGAAAGGGTGAGCCATCTTTGAGGTTGGAGATGAAGGGTATTAGAGATCATGACTCAGAAGTAAAGGGACTCACTTGATTAGGCCAGGAAATTTGTTTCTGTGTCAAGAGGCCCGGCCCAGCATAGGTGGTTGTCAGCCAGCGTGTGTTACTTTGGACGCCATGGGCAGTGGAGGTTGGAGAACTCTCCTAGGTCCCCGGCCTTCTTCCTGGAGAAGGATTCAGAAGAGAGGGCCTCTTCTTTCACTTCCCCGCTCATGTCACTCCATTGCTTCTCACCCCCACTGCAGGCATGCGCACCAGAGCTCTGGTTTCAGGCTTCTTAAATGCTGTGATCATTTTGCTTTGGTGGCTTATCTTGACAGGCAGCACAAGGAGAGGGTTTTTTTCTGGCCTGGTGAGAACTGAGCTTAATTTCTACGTAGATTTTAAATTTTAAAAAGTTTCATTCGGTCTGTTTATCCCCTTGAGGATTTCTGTATTTCTTCTTCTCCGCATTGCTCTCCAGCAGAATAGGGACAAAGTGACACCAAAGCTGTCCAATGTACCTGTGCTGGGAAGTGGTGCTGGGCCCGTTGCTCAGTCTCAGAAATGTAGACACGGCACTGACACATGCCTGCCAGAGCAAACCAGAGTTTTCCTCATGTGGGATTCAGGATCCACTTGAGAAGGCAGCCAGCAGGGTGCGTAGACCCCCACTTCCACACGGGCTGCCCCAGACAGGACTGCTCCCCTTTTCCTCCTCCTGCTGAGCACAGCCTGAGACACGTTTGACCAGAACTGAATCATTTCACACGTAAACCAAGATTGGCCTGGAAATCCTAATTTAAAATGCTCCATTCCTAGGTGGCACAATCACTTCCTGCCTAAAACTTCTGGCCCACTTCCCACCACCCAGATGCTGTAAAGAAACTCCCCCACCCCCCTTAACACCAACACCTGCACTCCACATTTCTTCAGGGGACAAAGAAAAAAATACGCTTACGCAGAGGTCAGCCTACATGTTCATTAAGGAAGAAGAGTGTGGCTCATTCATCTGTGTTTTCAACTTTTGATTGTTGGCGTTATAATTATGATTACAAATTAGTGACTGTGACCGAACAGGAATCGGAGAGAACACGTGCTGGTGCTCTGAAATGATCTACCCAACTCTGTCATCTGTAACAACCAGTGATAACTCTCTTGTCTTGTAAAAAGGGTTTGTACATAACTTGTACATGGTTTCATTTTGTATTTTTCGCAGATTAAAAATTTATGTATTTGTGTTCTAAAATGAGTGTGTCGTGTGTCTCTGTAGCGCCCACATGGCCATGAGGGGATGGGGGCGGGACTGAAAATGGCAAAATCCCTGAGTCCCTGGCAGGCTTCTTTGCTTCCTCTGATGAAGGCAAAGTTGTAGACTGACAGGACCCATGGCCTTGCCTTTCTAGCTTTGGTTGCAGATAGATCCCTGCCTCTCTGAGAACACCGTCCGTGGGTGCCAGCCCAAGACCGCAGTGGTCAGTGAGGGAAAGGAAGAGCCACCGTCATTACCTGCAATGCTTGAGAACCCAGCGTGCAGGCCTCTAAAGAAATGGGCAGCCTTCAGCTAGGCTCTTGAAAAGCTGAAACTTTTCTCTACTCAGCCACCACGCTTCCAGTCTGGCTACCCTTTCTCTACATCGGCCGAGTGAAGTAACGTTGCTCTCCCCTGTGTTTAGCTTATCAAAACCCAGGAGGACCTGCTAAAGGTTTCACTCATCCTGCCTCACACTCATCCCAACAGAGTGATAGACAAACAAACTGCATCTCAAGGTAAAAAAAACAAAACAAAACAAGAAACTCTTCAAAATTACTGTTGCCATTTCAGGGTCATAATTTAGATCTTAATCAAAATCCTATGAATTTGAACTTTTTAGGGAGGCTGGACACCCAAAGTTAAGGCTGGTCTATTCTGGAGGAAAGCAGAAAAGCTTTCCAAGTATGTGTATGTCATGTATATAATGTGGTGACATTAATGGATTATAGGGATTCTCATTGGTTCATCAGCCAAGTGTTTACTGAATAGCTATTACTTTGATATTCATCTACCAGGATCTGGGAGCACAGCAGTGAGTAACACCGTGACCCCTGTCTCCAATCTGCGGAGGAGTGGAACCAACAATAAACAGGTTATAGTCATGTATTAAAAACTGATCTATGGGTTAAGTACAGTGTGCAATTGGGAACACGTTAAGAGTCACTTAACCGTTGGAAGAACAATCTACCAATTGATTGATACTTTCAAAAACAAGCCCCTGTTTCACCTAAGCCAATACCAGCCCAAACCAGGAGAGGGGTCAGCAAAATCAGGTTTACCTGTCAGAATGTGCCAATTCCTGACAGTCCTTGCACTCCAGTCTCTCAACTTGCCTTCTCCAATATTTGCTAACAAATCTGAATGTTGTTGGGGAATGTAATTGCAGAGCATATGGTCCCCATTAGTTAGGCAAACTCCACTGCCAAATTCAGCTCCAAGGAAGGATTCTGCATAAAGGATGAAGTATTAGCCAAAGATCGACAGTGACAGAGAAAGCAAATAAAAGAGATGAGACAGTGAGTTACAAAATAGCAGGCTCGGCATCTGCAACACAATGAATGTGGAACATATTTTTCTATTTGTTGAGAAAACAATATATGTGAGTTTGTGCTAAAATCTCCCTGTAGCAAAAATCAAAGTAGACCATTCACCAGAATCAATGTGAACTGCTTTGCAACGTCAGATAAGATAGATTCTGCCCGGGAGAAAAACTGGGGGAAACAGAATAGACAGCGTGCAAAGGAAATAAAGCACGAACAATATCAACATGTAAATCTGGGCTTACCACTATTTTAAATGGTAATGGGCCAGGCATTTGAGCGAAGAAACAGAGTCTGAAAACACAGGCTAACCATCTGAGACACAAGGTATTTGCAAAGACACAAAGACCTGGGAACAATGGCTGGGCAAGGTGTGAGCGTGGGGTGTCCTGGAGGTGAAGGCAGTTTCCCTGTCCAGTGCAGCCTCTGAAAAGTGTGAAGGGAGCAGGGCAGTGCCTGCAGCCCAGACTGCTCTGTCCAAAGAGCTCACGCGAGGGCACACCCACCGTCCACCGAAGGCTCTTGGGTTTCAGTCTATTCTAATTATCTCACCCACACCTAATTTGACAGATTTTTTTCAAAAGCAATTTGCCTTAATCTAGACTTTGACAAAATAATCAACATTGTTTTTGTAGAATCAACAACCTCTTTCTTGCACTTCCATTTCTATTTAATTATGCATGCTTAATAACAAGTACACATGCTTGAACAAGATTGAGACGGCTGGTACCCTCAGGTGGTGTAAGCACAAGGGGGCAGGTGGAGTCAGGAGCAGTCTATAGGGCATTAGAAGTCAGTGCACCACGGAAAGCAGTGAGCACGTCCACAGAGGGATGCAGAGAGCACATCAGCTCAGCAGCTAACTGGTGGGCAATGCTTGATGAAGAGTGCTACTAAAGGAAACGATTGGAGAGATCTACCAATGGGGGATGAGTTAAGTGAACGTATGCATCCATTCAATGGAGTACTAGGCACCCCGGAAAATGGGTGAGGTAGATTATATATGTCAGGGATTGATGCACTATGGCTCATAGGCCAAATGTAGCCTGCTGTCTGTTTTGTAAGTAAAATTTTGTTGGAACACAGCTATGCCCATTCATTGTGCATCATCTATAGCTGATTCCCTGCTGTAATAGCAGAGATGAGTAATTGTGACAGAGACGGGAAAAGCCTAAAATATTTACTGTCTTACCACTCACAGAGAAAGTTTGTTGACTCCTGGGCTGTACTGCATACAGGTAGAAAATATAAGGTATAGTAGGATCCCATTTCTGTTAAGTGATTAAGTAGATTTATGCATTTATTAAAATTTGGGAAAAAAACAAGATCAAGCCGTAAACAGTGATTGCCAAGTTAAGGTTGGAGGCAGAGGGGAAAAATTAAGAGACATATGAAGGGCTTGTGCTTCTCAACTTATACATTCCTATTTAAGTCTGTGTGGGTTAAAAATGTATAATTATCATCAGAAAAATTGCTTAAGACACTTCTCTTCACAAAACGTAAATAAATAAGGCCCCGAGGCCACAGAGGATATAAGCCGCTTTACCAGAATGAGAAAGAAGTCCTGCTCACTCCAGAGCCGTTCCAGGGCTCTGCATCTCATAGTTTCCCATTTCCAGGTGTTCTGCACACAGCAGGCAAGCATGAGACACGGGGACATTTTCCCTATGGTCCTGTGTTTGTTGCAGTTGTTGAGCTCTGGACCTGCCAGGCCGGGAAGCATATGTCTCATCACACCACAGGCTGTTCTTCCTGCAGTTGCATGCTCAGCACCAACACAGCGCCCTCTCCACAGGCAGGACGCACCTGCAGCTCTGGGCAGCCGAATGAATGCCAAGCTCCAAAGCTGCACCTTCCCACAGGCCTCAGTGGGGCATCACCTGCCTTATTCTATTTTGCAGTCTGTTTTATCGAGGGACCTTCCCAAGAAAGGATGTGCCTCTCAAAGATCTTCATTCATTCATTCACTAAAACAAAAATGAATAAATTAATTAAAGTAGATCATGCATACCAGTCACATCCATTTAAAAAGCATAAATTAAGTAAACAATGAAAGTAAGTCTCCTTCCTATTCTGAGTCACGCAGCTCCTCTCTGGTGGACAATCAAGTCTGATGTTCTTTTTCACCCTTCCAGAAATAGGTGATGCATATTCAAGTGTGATGCAAGCATAGCATGCTATACATTTTATGTACACTTTGCATGCCTTTTTCAAAGCAATATAATGTTCAGATTGTTTTATCCATCCATCATCACTCTTTGTAAGGGCTACATAGTATTTCATATAAAAAGTAATTTATTTAGACTTTCTCCTACCTACTAACATTTAGATTGTTTTCAGTCTTCCTCTGTTTCACCCACAGCCTCAGCGAACATCCTGTGCACAGATGTGAGTATAACTCCAGGATAAATTCTCAGACCTGGGATTGTTCTGTCACTTTAAAAAACATTTTAATTGTATTTGATGCTGCCAAATTATCCTTCCAAGAGAGTGTCTTAAATCATAATTCTACCACCTATCACAGAATACTCAGCTAAATGTGGCTAAGGCTTTACGTGTCTGTCATCTGATAAAATGAGCAGTCCAGAACAGAGTTAGGCACAGGGCCGGCTGATGCAGGAAGGGGCCATCTTTACCGAGTCTCGGAGCTTTCCATGTTTGTGCCCTGCGACCTTCAGCACGTTCACGTCTGTGCTCGTGGGCAAACAGTGACTGCCATCGTCTCTGCAGCCACACAAGTCACTACAGTGTCCTGTGAATAAGAAGAGGGCATTTTATTTCATGGGATCTTTTTGCGACAGAGGAAACATTTCCTGAGGCACCTAGTAAACTTCCCTTTAGTTGCATTGACCAGATGGGGTCTGACACCCATCTCCCGCAAACAATAACCAGGAAAGGGTCTGAAAATTGTGTGTTTGACTTAGACTTTGAGAAGTCACGGTTGGCCCGTGTTGGACTAGAAGTGGGGCCAGCTCTTTCATTAGGTGAGATGCAGATCAAGCAAACAGAAAGAGAAGTGATCACAAAGCAGCCACCAAACAGGGGGCCACAGGGAGGGTCACAAAGTAAATTTTCATTGTCACTTGAATTTGTAAACTGTGAGCAAAGTTAGGCATCATTCTCATATTTTTATTGCCAAATTTTCCACTTTTTTCTTTTTTACCTTCCTATATAGTTTACTTTAAAGTTATAGATTTCTATAATTTGTTCATTAAATTTTGCTTTAAAATTCCAAAAGTAGCACGTGCTTACCACAATGATGATAGAAATAAAAATTAATTTCTACCCAAAATTAAAGAACAGAAGTTTCCAATGCTATTTCAGAGCATAGGAAAAGAATGAATACTTCTGCCCTGGCCAGTGTGGCTCAGTTCATTGGAGTGTTGTCCCATAGACCGAAAGGTCATGGGTTTGCTTCCTGGTCAGAGAACATGCTTTCACTGCATGTTTGTCTCCAGTTGTGGTGTGTAAGAGAGGCAACCAATCTATGCTTCTCTCTCACATCAATGTTTGCCTCCCTCTCTCTAAAATCAGTGATCATGCCCTGGTTGGTGTG
>VMDR010010154.1:0-31507 GCA_007922815.1 Macrotus californicus | reverse complement strand
ATGTTTAAAATGAGCTTTTGCTTTTCTAGGTCATTAAATTTTTTTGTTTTAGTTTCTTTAGCCTATAGTGGCGGAGTTTAGCCCTTGGTTTTCAGTATTTTATGGTAGGAATGACAAGTTGCTTAGGTCCATTTCATTAGCCAAAGTTCCTTACATTTAGATAATTATATTACAGGTTCTTAAAATGAAGATTTACTTGTTTCTTAGTTACTTGCTGGTACAGCTCAAGTTTGTTGTACTTGCACATTTGCACACACACCTAATGTTTTCAAGTGCCTTAATTGTTTCAAATCTCTGGCTTCAAAAGTTTTTGGGAAAAGGTAGGTTTACCTCACACTTTCGTGTTTCATTAGTAGTGATATTCTAGGTACCTCACAAAAAATTTTATAATGGTGCCACAGCTGTTGGTTTTCAGTGAGGGCTGTAAGATATGAGATATATTTGAAAGTGTGCAGAATTTCCATTGCTCCCAAAGTGGCAAACACTGGCTACGATGGTGTAATTGTCACTTATCTAGCTGTGCATACCTTGTCACACATTAATGTCAACACAGAGCAATTTTTGTGAACGTGTAGCTGATGAAGCCTCTCATCTTCTGTACTTTTGAGTACTTCTCTAACAGCGCATTCATAAATATGAAATTAGACTTTATAAGAAGAGCTCTTACAACAGAACTCACAGCCTTTTTCTCCTCCTTCCTTTAGCAATTTAGTATCTGGAGCCATTAATAATTTTTGGGTTTTTTTAATCCAGAAGGTATATAGAACCTTTTCAGATTTTTCATCTGATTACTTCATGCAGATGTAATTCTATCAAAATAGCTTATTTTACTTTAAGATATTTGTTGTACAGGCAGACACTGCTGTGTTAAGAAATTTCTATTTTAGTTTATTAAAAACTGCAAAACCAATCTGTATCATGGACAAAACTGATTTAAAATAAATCTACGTGTTTATTGAATTAATGTCTTTTTTTATTAACTGAAGTGTGTCTTTGCTTTTTGATTATGACATTTAATGCTGGTGAATTTACCTTATCACTGAGAATGAGATGTCTACTAGATTTTTCTTGCTCCCCGAGACCAGCAAGGAGTAACTGAAGTATGTGTTAGTGCAGAACAGAGCCTTAGAAATGGTAAATGGAGGGATGACTTTGTGTGCGTACGGGAGTGGTGTGCAAATTGATTTTCCACAAATCAATAGAAATCATCCACTTAAGCTCTACCAAGTAACACATTTATGAGACTGCCACTTGTTTTTAGAAATCTGAAATCTTGTTTGTAACTGCCTTTTGAGTTCATATTGCATGTAAAGTAAAATTAGACTTTTGCTTAGAGTACTATGTATAAATATCTAGTAGCAAACCACATGGCCAGTATATGAAATCTGGTACTTTCGGTCCATGTTTTGGCCAAGATTATATTCTATATTAAACCACAGAATTTGGACTAAGAAGTGAATACTCTTGTATGTCTTAAAACTCAGAGGAGTAGATTAGTTTTGCTGTAGAATATAGAAACTTCCGGTTTCATGTTAGCCTCCTTACAGCAAGTTTGTTAAATATGAAACCGCCACGCTTGAAGACTCCCTGAAATTTGCTGGAGACAAATTATTTTGATAAGAATGGTGTTCAAAATAGTTTTTTTAGATGATGATAAAATGTCTTGTGTACTTGACACTTGTGTAGTTAGCATTTTTTGTGGTCTTCATTACTACTGGTATTTGCCTTCTTCCTAAAGATCCTTTAACATTTCTGGTTATGATGTTACAGGTATTTTTGATGAACTCATTCAGTTTTTGTGTGTCTGCCTTTGTCTTTGAAAGATGTTTTTGTGGGATGTAGAATTTGAGGCTGACATTTTTTTCTTTCAGCACTTTAATGATGTGCACTGTCTTGCAATGTATTCTATGCCTTTTATCTTTGTCTTTTGTTCCTCTGTACTTAACGTCTTTCCTCTGTTGCCTTTTTTTTTTTTTAATATTCACCCCACGATAGGTTTACTGTTTTTAGAGAAGAAGGGAGGGAAGGGGAGAGAGAAAGACAAAACATCAATTGGTTGCCTCCAGAATTGAACCCGTAACTTGGGAATGGGCCGTGACTGGGAATGGAACACGTTGACCTTTTGGTGCATGGGGCGATGTTCCAGCCAGCTGAGCCACCGGGTTAGGGCTCCTCTGTTGCCTTTTAAGATTTTTCTCCCTCTCATTGGCTGTGAACAATTTGATTATGATGTGTTATGCTGCTGTATTCTTTGTTTCTTGTGTTTGGGGTTCACTGTGTTCCTGGAATCTTACGGTTTTCATCAAGTTTGGGAAGTTTTCAGCCTTTATTACTTCAAATATTTTTTCCTGTCCTCTCCCTTCTCTCTGTCACAGACTCTGTACAGGGGCTGCTAGAAGTTGATCCACAGCTCACCCACGTACTGTTCAGGTTTTTTTTAAATCTCAGTTTCCTGTCAGATGATTACTGTCTTTGAGTTCACTAATGCTGTGTCTAATCTATTGTTAATATTATCCAATGTGTTTTTATATTTTAGATGTCTTTATTTCTAGAAATTAATTTCAGATATTTTTATATGTTTTATGTCTTTACATAGCCAACCTTTTCTTTGGTTTTTGAACATCTAGTGTAACAATTTTTAACAGCTATGGGCTAGTTCTAACATCTGGGTTACTTTCTGTTGATTTTTTCTTGCTTATTATTGGTCGTATTTTCTAGTTTATTACCTTATTATGGGTCATATTTTCCTATTTATCTGCATGCTTTGTAATTTATTTATTGCATGCCAGACAAATTTTAACTTGTTGGGTGCTGGTTATTTTTGTTCTGGGACTTCAGTTACTTGAAAACAGTTTGATCCTTTCAGATCTTGCTTTTAAACTTTGTTGAGAGCAGCACAGCATTTGTTCTAGGGCTTAATTAACTGTTGCCTGGTTCTGAGGCAAGGCCCTCTGAGAATCTGGTGCCCCCTGGATTATGAAGCTTTCTAGTCTGGGCTAACCAGAGCAGGCTCTGTTGCTAGCCTTGTGTGGGCTGCAGGTGCTGTTTCCTGTAACCTTTCCCCAGAGCCGGGCAGTTTTCCTCAGGTGCATGTGCTGACCCATACATTGGTGAATATGGGGTGGGCTGGGGGTCATGCGGGTAGGGAGGGCACTTTCTGCAGATCCCTGGAATTTCTCTATCACTCTTCCCTGGTCCTCGGCCCCTGGGAACTGCAGCTGCCTTCATCTCCCTTGAGTTCACCTCCATATTCTCAACTCAGGAAGTCCAGGAGGCTCTGCCCGGGTGTCCCCTGCATTGTGGCTGAGAAATCCAAGGCAGTAAGTGGGGTCAGTTCTTTCCTGTCTTCAGGACTGAGACCAGTGTATTGAAACTACTGTCTCATGTGTTTTGTCCAGTGTTTTAGTTATTTCAGAGTTAATCCAGTTTCATTTCATCTTAGCCAGAAGAAACAGTTCAAGTTGGAGATTTTACAGTCTGAATTTGTAATTGTTCAGGTAACACGTGAATATGTGTCTTCATAATTTTTTCTTTCAAACTACTAGAGATAGGTATACCATTCCCAGGCCCTTCCCCTTGCTTGTCCTTCAGTTTCAGAGGTAATTGCTGGAACTGGTTCAGTGTTAAACTTCCCCCGCTTAACTGCTTGGAGATCTTTCCATGCTAGTTAGGTTGACGTACCAAATTTGTAAGTTCCACATTGGCATGTGTGGCATGAATGTCCTAAGTACCTACCTATTGAAAGATGGTTAGGTTGTTGGCGCTTTTTACCAACACTTGCAAACAATTTTGTACTTGCCACCTTGTTTATGTGTGACTTTCTCTAAAGTAAACACAATTGCAAAGCTGTGTTACAGGGTTTCCACTTGGAAGATTTTAACAGACTGAGATTGCCTTCCATTTTCCTCCAGCCAGGGTATCTGTTTCCTATGTCCTGAACCGCCTGATAGTGACAAGTTAAATTTTAATACTCTGGTGAGTAAAAGTTTTACTTGGTTACTATCATTAATTTGCATTTCCTCTGACTTGTCTTTTTCTATTGTCTTAATTTGTAGGCTTTTTTTTTTTATCTTAAAATACCCTAAATGCTAATCCATGATCAGTGGATTTTCTTTAATCAATATTTTCTTTAAGTCTTTGTCTTTGATCATGGTGTATTAGCAAGATAGTACAGTCAGGAGACAGAAGCCACATGATAAGAACAGGAGGAGTTTGACATAAAAGTGTTAACTCTAAGATTGGATTGGAGTGATGGGGCATAGTATCTAATTGAAGAAATAAAAACCTGCAAAGCAGTAGAGAGAACTCTGGAGAGTACGGGCATAGGAAATACGAGAAGTGGCCTCTGTTCTCCCTCAGGCCGAGTTCCAGAAAACGTCACAGAGAATACAACCTTGACTCTGGATGAAGTCTGTGGTAGCTGCACGTCTGTCTGAGCTGGTGCCAGGGAAGGGTACTCATGGGGAGCACACACCAGTGCAACCTGTGAAATCATCCAAGGGGATGCAGGGTGCACTGCACATAGGAAGCTCCACACCAGCGATACCCCACTGCTAAGCTATGTGCACTGCTCGGGCGGGTGCCATGGTGATTTGCCCAGAACCAGAAAAACCCCTCCAATACCCTGTGCTGACAAAACACGCCACATAGCATAGAAGTGTCCGTGTGTTCCTGCTCCTTTTCACTATTATAAGGGGTGGAGCCGGCAACAGCTGGTGGGTTCAAAGCTCAAAGCCCTGGTTTCTGTAAATTTATGACCTTTCACTACTTAATTCTTTTGCCCTTGGTCAGAACCTCAGCTGGTCAGCGTTCTTTACCTGGTAGAGTGACCCAAATATCTATTACTGAAGGGTCTAAGGTCCTCAAATTGTCCTACCTGTTTTGGTTGATGTTTCTCATTAACCTTTACTATTCGGTATGGAAGAACTTGAGCACCCATGGGATCCCATGTTTTGGACATAGTCCTTCCCTCCACTGTGTATTAGTAACACGGTCTCAGCCTCGGTACTCAGGATTGACATTCCAGCCAGTAGAGCCACACCTTTTGCTGCCTGTTGGTTTAGTGGCATAAGAATCCAAATGGCCAAGCGGTAGCCTTACCTTGGATCTTGCATCAGTAGACCTAGGGCTGTGCTCCTGGTTGAAGAATCCCTTAGGAGCTAAGACCTCTAAACCAGCACTGCTTGAGGTTGCTGGAATGAGAAACATAGTCATGCTTTCAACCAACATAGAAATGTTGGTTCAGTCCTATCTGTAAGTCAGGCTTGGCCTTTCCCTCTCTCTGTGAGCTAATTGCTAGAAACATCCCAGTCCAGGGAGAGGAGGCAACAGGAGTTGGTGTTAGAAGAGTTTGAGCCATGTGTTCAGTGGAAGCTACGTGTACCTTACAGACCTGCCCAGCAAGCTAAGCTGATTTTATCCCATTTCCATGGATGGTAGTTTGCTGCTGTGTGTGCTCAAGTTTATGGTTAGGTGGGTCCTACAACACCTGTGTTACGATGGGAAGCTCAGGCTACACGATCACCTACTATCCCACGGTCAGGCGTTCAGTCTCTACCAAGGTACAAAAGGAGGATATTTAACATCAGAAGACGGCATAGATTTGCTCAGAATCTTAGGAGTCTGCCTGTGATTCTCCTGGTGATTGACAGAGGCTCTGTGCAGTGTTCTGTATGCCAGGGCATTTTTAGGATTTTTGGATCTGCTGGATCATAGGAACTACATGGCAAAGCAGCTCATATTAAAACTCAAAATCACAGTAGCGCCTTCTCTTACTCTGGTCCCCACTCATAATTTATAATCATATGGATGGATGGCTGGGGCAGGGGGTGAAGTAGCACACTTGAACATGGTGTATGTTTTAGCATCCAAAAAGTCCTGTTGAGCATCATGCTTTTCTTTTTCATGGGACATAGTGTGAGATGTAGGGCTTACCTTTCACCCTCTAGTTCTTACCTGTCTTACTAAAGCACCTAAGTACTTCCTACTTTCTGCTCATGATAACCAGTCAGCATGTTATTGATGTAGTAGGCCAATATGATGTTTTATGGGACATCGTGCTCTCCATGAATTAAATGATGGCAGGGAGCAGGAGAACTGACAACGCCTCGAGGCAAGAATTTGAAGGTACACAGCGACTTCATCAGGTAAAAGCAAAGTACTTGTGGTCCTTGCAATGTGATACGGAGCAAGAGGCACATTTGCATAACGAGTGCCAGAGCCGGACTCATTGGCCCCAGGAAAGACACTGCATCTTGGAGAGCAGCTGCAATTGAATCACTGCCTGGTTAAGGTGTGGACCTGGCAGCCCCCAGTAGTTTTCCAGGAGCCATCCTGTTCTCTGCACAGGCCGAAGTGCTGATGGACGAAGAGGTGATGGGTAGATCCCACCACCCTGCTTCTTCTAAGTCATTGTCTGGCATTAATCCCCGCAGCTTCTCCAGGGTTGCAACGTTGCTTCTGGTTTACTTGACAGAAGGGAAGTTCCAGGGGCTTCCGATACTCCCTGCGATGATGAGCCATACCTCAAGGGTCAGAGAGCCAATATAGGAATCCTTTCAGTTGCTAATTATGTTTATTTGCATTATCCTTTCAGGAACTGAGGGAATAACCATGTGGTGGAATCCGTGGATCAACCGGGTCCACCCTGATTGAGATCCGAGCTGAGACCCTGACTGCCTTGCTGTGCGCCTTCACCTTGGTGAGCCACAGCGGGGTTTTGGATCCCCAGGAATTAGAATTGATTAGAGGCATAGAGGTAGTGCCTAGTAACCACCAGATGGCCTGGATATTTCTTTTTCTTTGATGAAAAATCACTCTAGGAAATGATTACAGATCCCTTATGGAAGTTTGGGGGGGAATTTATGGTCTGCACCTGCAGCAGAGGTGGAGGGTCCTTCCCCTGGGGCCCCAGGCTCTCCTGCAGGCAAGGGGCTGTGGCCTGTGAACTGACTTAGGCCTGGAGTCTGAGGTTTTGGCTACCAGAGTTTTTTCTTTTACATACATCAAGCAGTAGTTTAGTTGGTTGCCCATTTGTATTCATTCACTCATGGGGACACATTAACCACCACCCAAGACCTCTGTGTGCCAAATCTCTACCCGATGACCAGTATGTCCCTGCTGACCTTTATAACAGATGCACATACCTTTGGCACTTGGCTTCTGCTGCTCCAGGATGGCTTCATCACCATGGAAGGGAGATTGCCCATCTCAGCAGTGAGAAACAACGAGACTGCGACTTCAGCTGTCCCTGTAATTTAGCATTTTGCACAATGAAAATTTGTTTTTTATTTTTAGCAGCATTACCCTTGTGACCATAGGAAATAGATTTTTAAAAGACTTTTTGTGGCAGCTCATTGGTTCTTGGACCATGATATGAGCTGAGAATTAATGGACCTGACCTTGTTACTTTCTTTGGTAAGTGCTGAAGTACATCCAAAACAACCCCGTCTCCCATCCCAGGCTTTGTGGTCATCATTACCGCCGGAAGAGTCAATGTGGTAGAAATCTGGGCTCCCAAGGCACTTGCTTCAGCAGGTGCTTTGTCACAGCCGACCACAGCTGATAGCTTGGTTCATTGTCCTGCCACTGCGTGCAAAGGGTTACTAGCGCACCATTTCCTGTTGCAAGGAGCTCAGCACCGTGTGCAAGTCCAAGGGCACAACCAAACCCATCCCCAAATCTCATCTTTGTGTGTTTGTCCTCTAGGACCAACCCACTGCTGGTATCAGCTTTCTGTCAGTCATCGGCCAGTGAGGAGGCAGGAACCACACAGTAATCAAACAGGGAAAGTTTAATATAAATTATTAATGAGCCCTGCCCAGCGTGGCTCAGTGACTTGGGCATTATCCTGCAAGGTGAAGGGTTGCCAGTTCGATTCCTGGTCAGGGCACATGCCTGGGTTGTGGGTCGGGTTGCGGGCCAGGTCCCCGGTTGGGAGCGTGGCTAGAGGCAACCAATGGATATTTCACACATCAATGTTTCCCTCTCTCCCTCCCTTCCCCTCTCTCTAAAAATAAATAAAATCTTTTTAAAAAGAGTTATCAATGATAAGAGATTGAAGTAATGGGACGGTTGGCTGGTACACAATAAAGAGTTCAAAAGAACACAGGGACAGCAGACATAGAGAATATCTGGTATTTCAGGGCTGACAGCCAGACCTCATTGGTGACGGTGTGCCCCTTAAGGCTCACTGGATGGCAGAGAAGTTCACTGAGGCTGTGCAACATCCAAAGTGGTGCTGGCAGGAAGTCCCCTCACAGGAGGTGCCAAGCCAGTGACACTCCACTATGAAGCTGCAGCCACCGCAGGAAGTTGCCCAAAGGAGCCCCGAGGACCTGGGACAGAAAGCCACCTCTCTCCCCCAGGGTGCTTCCAGCATCGTCTGCTGACAAAGCTTAACATCTTTCCAGTTGGCAAAGAAGAAATATTTACAGGCTCCAGATTCATTATTTCACAGCAGACTGTTAAGGACGAACTTGGAGCTGAGTGGTTATTCATTGATAACTGGTTCCACACCTTGTCCTGTTGGATTTTTACTTTGATATCACAGTCATCAGTATTCCCCTGGCTTGAAGTTTGTGCGTATGTCTGTGTGCACGTGTGTGAGCACGTGTAGATCTTCACCCAAAGTTTGTTGTGTGTAGTGTAAGGGGATGATTTAATCTACTTCAGAGAGACTCAGACTCTTTCTCCCTAATTTGAAAAGGTACATATGTCATATGTAAATTTATGCATGCAAATGTTTCTCTGGTCTATTCTGTTCCATTCGTCTAGTTATTACTTTACCCAAGGTAGATTTTCTTGTCTGAACAAAGAGATTTGGATTAGAACGTTCTGAAAGTCTGAAGAGAGTTTTCGTGTTTGTAGGAAGAATAAAAAGCCTGTTAAGAGAGGATGATGTTCTTTAAGTGGAACAAACAGAAATGAGTGTGTTGAACTTTATTTGGATTAATCTCAGTTTTAGTTTTCCACTGGTTAGTAAATACTACTTAGTAGCAATGCCCTTTCTCCTGGCTATTTCGTGTAATCTGTATTTCTAGAACCCAGGTTGAGAGGCTGCAGGTTGACCACAGACAAGGCCTCAGTGGTAGAAATGCAAATCAACTCTTCTGTTTTAAAATCCAGGGCCAGCTCCTACTTCACGCGGGGCATTCAGGGTATAATCATCTCAGTCCTTCCACACCATCTTCACAGGACTGATAATAAATATTAGATAAAGGGTTTAAGGGTTTAGAATCATTCCTATTTATTGAAATGTGTATAGAAATACAAGTTGGGAAAGGATTTGTGATCACCAGTCAGTTCTAAATGGGGTCCTGGACGGAGCTGTTTGAACTTGCAAAGCTGACGGTTGGGTGTTTTCTGCCACCCTGGGTAGGAAGACATCGTCAGTCCCTTTCTGTGTTTAGTAGCTAGTTCACTGTTCGATCTGGGTTAGGCCACTGAGCGGGTCTTCTTGTACATATCTTGCCACTTGTCACAGAGGACTGGGGAAGAAGGAACCTGTCGGTGGAAAGCCATTTCCTGCTAAGGAAGAAAAGACGCCCCATGTTTGCAGTAGTCTAAAAATTCCTTCACAGTTTATCATTTGTATTAGTGCAGAGCTCTTTTTGTTTTAGAAAATCATTGATGTTCTTACATTCCAGCCGTGTGCAAAAAACCCTCTTCAGTCTGCCTCTGTCTGACTTGTCTCATAGGCCTTGCTTAAGAAGTCAGGCCCGAGATAGATGTGAAGAGGTTCCAACTAATTTTTTGCCTTTCCTAGACCTTAGGTTTTTTTTATGTGGGGTCTATACTGTACCCAAGCCAGAGGCCCACAAGGCACTTTCTTACTTAAGAAGATTTACGTATTTAGTAGGGTAATGTCCCACGATAAGCTATCACATCACCCTTCCAAACCTCTCCCATATCATGGGTCCCCACTAATGCACATCGCTAGCTACTTTACAGCCTTCTCAGCCCTGCGCTGGGATCCCCCATGGCAGACACATGGGCCAAGAAACGGAGATGGAGTGAGTCTTAAAAGCCCTTGTGGTCCCATCCACACCAACCAAACACTGCTTCCTTTGGGAAAAATTTTCACAAATAGACATATACTAGGTTTCCACATGTTAGTCAAAGATGACTCCACAGAGACTGGTTTGTCAAGCAAATGATGGGCATTAGCAGAGTGGCCCTGCGTGGTCAAGGGTCTCAGCTGGGTCTGTTCCCAACCTGTTTCTTCCCTCTCTGTGTGTTGTCTCTGAATTGTGTACTCAGAGACCCTGCAACAAACTTCCGGTCCAATTGCTAGACATCAGCTGCAGAGTGACACCTTCGAAAAATGCCTTAGAATGGCCTGTTTTCTCTGACAGAGTGATGAAATGTTTTTCTTTTTCTCAAAGAAAGAGAGAAGGAATTCTTTTTTTATTATCTATTTTTTCATTTATACTTGACATTCAACATTACATTAGTTTCAGGCATACAGTACAGCGGTCAGACGTTTATATCATTTCCAAAGTGATCACCCCAAAAGTCGAGGGCCCGCCTGGCAACACACGGAGTTATTACAATATTATTGACTATATTCCTTGTGCTGTACTTCACATCTGCAGGACGATTTTGTAACTGCCAATTTGTACTTTAAAATCTACCTTTTTAACTCAGTCCCCTAACCCCCCCTCCCACCTAGCAACCATTAGTTTATTCTCTGTATGAGTTTGTTTTGATTGTTCATTTACTTTATTATTTAGATTCCACATATAAGTGAAATCATATGCCATTTGTCTTTCTCTGTCTGACTTACTTCACTTAGCATAACACAAGGAGAGGAATTCTTAAATGTGCTGATCAGGATGTACCTCTCTAGGGGTCCCTGAAAGACTGGAGCAGAGAGTGTAATGCGTATTAAAACAGTTCTGAGAAGGTGGTGGAAGAGGATGTAAATGTTTCACATGAACTAAAAGCTGAAATCTTTTTTTAATTTTTAAAATTACTTCATTGTTGTTCAATCACAGTTGTCTGCATTTACCCCCCACCACTTCCCCACCCCCAGCCCAAACCACCTCCCTCCCCTTGCTTCCACCCCCAGCCTTGGTTATGTCCATGTGTCCTTTATAGCCATTCCTGAAAACCCTTCCCCCCATTCTCCCCTCCCACCTCCCCCCTGGTTACTGTCAGATTGGTCTTAATTTCAATGTCTCTGGTTGTATTTTGCTTGCTGTTTTCTTTTGTTGATTATGTTCCAGTTGAAGGTGAGATCATGTGGTATTCATCCCTCACCACCTGGCTTATTTCACTAGCATAATGCTCTCTAGTTCCATCCATGCTGTTGCAAAGGGTAGGATCTCCTTCTTTCTCTCTGCTGCATAGAATTCCATGGTGTAAATGTACTATAGTTTTTTGATCCACTCATTGACTGATGGGCACTTAGGTGGTAAAAGCTGTTTTTAAAAATCTTCAAATATGTGCTATACCTCAAGCTGATCTGCATTCCAAGAAATTCTTTGGAGGGCAGATATCTGGAACTCTGCTCTCCCAGGGAACTCGGATAAGCAATCTGACACTGCTAGTTGACTGTAGATGAGTGGGGGGAAAAAAGAAATTCAGAGACAGAGCATAACAAGGTGTTGTACTGACTGCCACACTTACTGAACTACAGTTGAATAAGGGCTCTTGGGCTTGTTTCAATATCAGAATTTTATTGTTGAGGCAAGATGGCAGAGTAGGAAGCCCTGGACCCTCTTTCCTCCCCAAAATGTGATTCAACAGCAATTCATGGACAAATCCCTTTCCTGAGAAATCCAGAATTTTATTATCCAGATCCAAGCATCTAGATATGATTCTAATATACAATTTTTCATGTAAGTTTGAAGCGACCCTAAAACTACAATTTCTTACCTACATTTTTTACTGTTTTGTGTGTGTGTGTGTGTGTGTGTGTATTCAAATTTATCCTTACTTACAATTTTTGGCCTTTGAATCCTCCTTGTTATTTTATTGCCCATTAGATTAGTCTTTGAAAGGTGTTGCTGGGAGTATCTGGATGATGTGGAAGCAGAACTTAGGGTGTACAGAGCCCAGGATATGAGGCCTATAGTGTTAAAAATGTTAAATTATACCTCCAGTTGCAATATACAGGCCTAGATTTAATTCAGAAAATGTTAAAGCTTAAAATGGGCATATAATCCAGCTCCCTTAATTTTGAGTCAAAAATGTCAAAACCTGGATAGTCTTTTGCCTACGGGTCACATGACCCAGTGAAAGTGAAGAAGATGAAGGGTGACTGGACTATTGTGGGTAGAAGTGAACAGACAGAGAGACACTGGAACTGACAGGACTTAGTAAGTAACGGGCTTTGCAGTCTGAGGAAGAGCAGCTCCCAGATCTCTGGCTCAGGCAACTGGATAAATGTTAATATTACTTTACAGTGGATTTTATGATGCTGGCACATACACACTCAATAACTAATTGCTGGTTACAAGATTAGAAGGACAGATGTGTGCAAAATGGGTAGATGTGCAGACGGGAAGCAGATAAAGATTAGTTCAAGGTCCCTGGAGGCAGGAGCACGTGGAATCACGCACCAGGATTGGCCGGGGGAGGAAAAGGACACTGTTTCCGCTTTCACAGGAGGATGGAGAAGCAGCCGTGTGGATAGAGGTAGGGTGTGGACAACAAGTAGAAGGAGTTTTCTCCTGATGGTTTTTAACTCCTCTGTGACGTTGGGGAGAAGGACAGGGTCCGAAGGTCCGAAGAGACCACGAATAGTTAAAATGGTTGCTGTGAAGAGGAGTGAGCAAGCCGAGCCTAAGCCCACCAGGCATCTTAGTCTCTGTCTGGAGTGATTTATTTAAAACTGGGCACATAGCCCAGCCAGAGCCCGATTCTGTTTGTCCCATCACCACGTTCCTCTCCTGCCACCTGAGCTTGAACAGAGGATGGAAGCTACAAGGTGGCAGCCCCAGGGACCCCACTCCCTTTGTGCTCCCAGCTTTCTCAGAGCCCAGAGGTGGGGAGAGAAAACAGCCCTCGTGAAGCAGTTCAAACCCTCATTGAACTAACCGAAGCCAGTCCACTTCTGAATTCTCACAGTTTTGTGAGCCGAATGAGTTCATTTTTCTCCTGAAGCGTTTTGAGAATAACTGCGCTAGAACAAATGATAGTTTCTAAGGAATTGCAAGATCCTAGGGGAATCCATGTTAATGCCACCTAAGGAGAGCTCGCCCCCTGCCCTCTACCTGGGCTTCTGGTGCTTCTGATGTGGGGGCAGGGAGGCCACTGCTGCCAGCCCCGCAGCAAGGAGTGTGCGGCCTCACCTTCCTGCCAAGGTCACCCTGTAACATCATCAGTGTAGGTGGTATCTGCCTGTCCCCTCGGAGTGCTGGCTACTAGACAGGTATGACCCAGTCTCTCCCCTCCAATGAATGTTCAGCACACCCTTCTCCTGTCATTGCAGAGGGGGACAGGCGGGGGCCGAGCCTGGGGAGTGACTTTTACCTCTGCCTCTTGGGATGGAGGCTTGCTTCTTTTTCGCTCCTGCCACAGCCCCCCTAGTCCTGGGGATTAGGCCTTCCCACCTCCCTCCTGCCCTGTGGTTCCCCTTGGTAATTGTGCAGCTGTTGAAGGACATGGGTGACAGTTACATGGCACACATTAACCCCCGAAAGAGATTAAAAAGATGCTTGGCTGGGCTGGAGGCAGAGGGGAAGGGGAGAGACAGAAAAATCCCAGGGTGTGTGGAAAGGACTGTGCTACACTCAGAGTCAGTGGCCAAAATACGGCCCTTGGGCATTCTTGACGTTCTCCCTCTTTGGAGTGGGTGGCTGGGGCCATGGAAGCCAGCCCCCCGAGGCAGGGCCAGGGGACGGAGGGCCCCTGCGCCTTCTGGACGAGCCCAGCCCTGCTGCCCTCAGTACACCCAATGGAACTTGATCTGTGTCATCTTGATCTTTGAAACTGATCTTTTGGCTTCTGAGAGGCTGGGTTTTCTCACATCATTCACACTTTGGTAAGTAGCCAAAAGGAAACAAAGCACAACACAGGTATGAGAGTGTGGTAACCAGCATTTGCACACTTAGTGCTACTATACTGTCTGCCAGACATGTTATTTCATTTAACACTCACAATACACCTTTAAGGTAGCTATTCCCACTGTATGGAGAGCCTAACTAACTTGTCTAAGGACACATAACTAGAAGTGTCGGGACCAGCATTCCAACCTTGGCTGCCCTCTCCAAAGTCCCCATACTCAATCACAAGGCCACACTGCAGAGCAGGAAAGAGAAGCTTGGCTGATCTCAACAACAGGCTAATCATGGTTGCCGATATTTGGTGATGAATTTTTTAAAGATTTTATTTATCTTTAATGTATCAATGTGTGGCCTTCTCATGTGGCCCCCACTGGGGACCTGGCTGGGAATCGAACCAGCAACTCTTTGGTTCACAGCCCGTGCTCAATCCACTGAGCTACACCAGCCAGGGCTATTTGGTGATATTTTCAACAGTCAGAGCTAGAAGAGAATCTGGAATTTAGTCTTCATCTTACAGGGAAGGATGCCAGTGAAGAGACGCCGTGGGGTCTGGTGTCAGCTCCACGCTGCTTGTAGGCTGCACAGCCCAGAGGGTTGTGCCATTTCCATAAAGCTCCTCAAGCCCTCAGCACCCAAGAATCATAATGGACTTTATGAGTAACACCTGAGAAACATGGTCATTAATGTCCCAAGGCACTGAGATGCTTCAAAATCCAGTGAAGCACCCAATGCTCTTTAAGTGGCACATAACGTACTCCTGGGACCAGTTTTTATGACTGGAACCATTCCGTCTAGGCTGGCAGGATCCAAGGAGAACTCAAGTAGAAAGTTCTGTCTGCAAATCAAAATTAAGCTTTATTCATTCACGTGTCATTCATTTATTCAACAAACATCATGGCACACCCACTCAATACCCGCTGGGGTGTTAATGGCTAGTTGCTGGGTCCTCACTTCAATTCAGACCCTGGGGCCCTGGGAGCTTGTTCCAGCCAGAGCAGGGAGTCTGCTTACCTCCGGGTGAGCTCATCTGGACAGAGGAGCACCCCGCGTCAGTAAGCTCACTTTGTAGCTCTTCCACGCGCTGGAACGCGTCCAGCTTCATGCTGCGCTCCTGGGCAAGCTGGTTTCTCAGCTGAGGGGAAAGTGCTTGGGAAGCAGAGATGCTTTTTGGTGGTGCATACGTTAGATCCCGGGGTTAGCTCCTGGAGAGTGTGGGTCCAGGCCAGTCCAGGAATACTCATCTTCACAAAGGCCTGGTCAGGCTGAACTCAGCCTTCTGAGAATCAAGAGCTCCAGGAAGGCCAAGAACTTAACCAAATAGGAGAGACAGCCCTTGAGACTGTTTATTACCTTATAAAAGCAGGTGTTTAATCACAGAAGTCCTATCCTTTGTTTATTTTACCAGAGGGAGAGGGGTAGGGGGGAAGTGGGCAGGGCCCAGTTCACAGAGGACTTTGCAGGCCCAGCCGTGCACCTACCCCAAGCACCGGCGGTGCAGGCAGCCCTGGACAGTTTCTAACAGGGAAAAGCTTGAGCTCTCTCCCAGATCTCCATGCTCAGCTTAGTTCATCAGCTTCAGGGAAAGTCTCGGGGCCTGATCTGAGGCCCACACCTGGAGGAAATTTCTGTGTTTACTCCTGTGGCTCTTTCTGCACAGCTGACTCACAGTCCCCGCCCAGAGAGTCACTGGGTCCATAGTGCACCTCGTCAGCAGAGATCATGGGCATTTTTTTCTTTTGAAATGCATTTCAATTATCACCTAATTTTTCAGATGATAAAAAAGTAATAATAGTGTAGTGGGTTGAATAGTGGCCCCTCCCCGAATTTATGTTCACCTAGAACCTAAAAATGTGACCTTATTTGGAAAGAGTCTTTGCAGATGTAGTTAAGTTAAAATGAAATTATGCTGGTAAGGGTGGGCCCTAAATCCAATGTCCTTATAAAAAGAGAAGAGGGTACATACACATGGAGGGACATAAGGAGGAAGCCCACGTGACAAGGGAGGCAGAGATTTGAGTGAGGTGGCTGCAAGGCAAGGAACAGGATTGCAGGCAGCCACCAGCAGCGGGAACAGGGGCATGAATGGATACTTCCCCTGAGCCTTCTGAAGGAATCAACACCTTTATTTCAGATTTCTGACCTCCTAAACGGTGGGAGAGCAAATTTCTCTTGTTTTAAGCCACCCACTTTGAGGTAATTTGTTACAGCAGCCCTAGGAAACTAATACATGTGCTAATCTTAAAAATTCAGCCACACGTGTTTTAAATCTTACTCCTTTTTGTAGAGACCCAACCAGAAGGCCCCTGAGCTCTGAGCTGTGACCACAGGCTTGTCTTACAAATGTTAAAGGCTAGATGATCTGATCCTCAGAGTCAGGAAAACTTCCTTGTATAAATTAGGCCTAAGGTCCCGTTATGTTCTATGGAGATTTGAGTGGGATCCTCAGTCCTGATGGGTGGGAGCCAGGGGAAATACATCAAGACTCCCTCAGCCAGGCAGGGGCTAAAGCAATTTGAAAACTATTAGCAAAGGGAAGAAACATACTTCGTAAGGACCTTGTGTTAGCATATCCTACCCCCACTTCAGGGAGGTTGGTGCAGACTTGGCCAAGGTCGCACAACCAGTTAGCGATAGAGCCAGAGTTTGAATCCAGGTCTATCTACCTATTTCCAAAGTTGATCACCTTCATATTCCCCAAAAGAAGTAAAACAGCCAATATTTATAGAGAGCTGTGTGTCAGTCCATGTTCTAGGTGCTTCATTTGAATTACCTAATTCAACCCTCCCCCAAATCCTGTGAGGTGAGTTCATAATTCCCCATTGCTCCATGAGGAAACTAGAACTCGGAGAAACCACAGACCTGACCCTAAGTCCCACAGTCAGGGGCCTGGGCTGTGAATCAGGCTCTAAATGACTTCCCCGGGAGCAGGAGGTAGGCAAGGACAGGCTAGCTCTCCAAGGTTAAAGGCTCAAGGCTGGAGAGGGATTAAAGAGGCTGCCGCTGGCCGTGGGGCTCTTGCTGGCTGAGGCTGGACAGCTGTAGGGGTGGGTGAGCCTAGGGGCAGCTGAACTGCCCGCCGAGTTGGAGGGGTAGTTCAGAAAGAGCCAATGACTGTTTCTACACACAAATGCTAAAAACATGTATTTATTGAGAGAAGCCTCAAAATACGAGTTTTGACTACTTATAGAATCCCTGCCATTAAACAAAATTTAATTATTACCTGGAAGACTTTGAGAAACTACTTTATGAGCCGTGTATTCTTGTGGTGGCTTTTAGAAAAGCACAATTTGAAGGATACATGTACATATATGACGCTGAATTTTTCTTATGGACTCAGTCATATTTTAGTATACTTTTCATGAAATAAATGTGAAATTCTAGTTTTTCTTTTAGAGCTACTCATTTTCTCTCCATTTCTACAGAAATATTTTCTCTAGTGTTGCCTCAATTCAATTTTTATTCTTCTTTTGTTATTTATTTTTGTAGAATTTTCCTTACTGATCTTCTCTGAGCACTTGAAACACTCGTCCAATAATTTATTTATTTATTTATCCTCACCCGAGGACATTTTTTTTCATTACTTTTAGAGAGACAGGAAGGGAGAGAGAGAAACATCGATGTGAGAGAGAAACATCCATTGGTTGCCTCCCATACACACCCGGACCAGGGACCAAACCTACAACCTGGATATGTGCCCTGACCGGGAATCAAACCTGTGGCCTTTTGGTTACGGGATGATGCTCCAGTCAACTGAGCCCCACCAGCCAGGGCTTATTTGATAATTTAACTTTCCAATTTCTCTTTTCTAAAATCTCCAGGGATCAGTTGACTTATTCAGTCAATGAATACATGTGAGGTGCCTACTCTGGAAGAGGCTGTTTCTTTTTCCTTTTGCATTGAATTACGTTCCGTGGTCTCCCTTGTTGGGGCTTGCGTTCACCCACATCTACATCACATTATATGATTTCCTCTTTTTTTCTTTTTTTTTGCTGTGGGGTATATGTAACAAAAATGTATTGTGTCTGGGAATCACTATTGCCCCTCCTTTCTGTCTCTGCAGTTCCAGAAACACCATCAATAAAGTCTTATACTAGCTTCCATAATACTTGTTCCTTTTTCAGATTACTTGTCAGAATTTTCTAGAGGATTCCTGGTTCAAAGATTAAAGCCAGGTGAAAATACATTTTTCAAGTGGGTTACAAGGATGCCGAGATACTGGGCCTTGAGATAGTCAAGCCTTCATTCTTACCGTTAGCAGCTGAACAGGCAGCCGGTGTGGATACACATATTTCCACTTTCCTGGTGGACCCAGAAGTGACAGAGGTGAAGAAACACTGCCGTGGGGGATGTGTGGGGCATGGAAAAGATGGGGGAGGACGAAAGGGTTCTGGCGGTCGCACCGTTGCTTTCCAGCCGCTGCTGCCTCTCACTGGAGTTACCTGTCGGAGCTCTCTCTGGAGTTTCTTCCTCTAGAGCTGGCCCAGGGACCTGCGGCTGCTGTTCTTTTTGCTCCACATCTTCCAAGAGCTTCTCTGTGCTGGAGGTTTTCAGTAAATCCCGCTGCTGTTGGTGGGCAGATTCCTGGGCCACTTTGTGTTCTGATTCTTTCAGCAATTGAGCCTGTGGCAGGAAGAGTCAAGGGAAAGGAGGAAGGCACCATCTTTCTTCTCAGCACAAGGCAGGGAACTAGAGGTTGGGGGCCTCCTTCAGGGCCCGGGGCAGAACTGTGTGCAGTGTTCCTCAGTTCGGGGTGATACAGTCCAGCCTGCAGCAAGACGGCCAGGATGGCGGCCAGCCTGGCATTTCCTGTGAGCTCCAAGGAACAGTCGGGGGGAGAAGGAAACGAAATCAATCACAGCTGGACAAGGGACAATGCCACTGCCCAGCAATACCAGGCCAGATGATTTGGTCTTTTAATACCAAAATTTGGTGAGAATGTGTGTGTTGCTTACCTTGTTGACCAGGGTTATATCGATCTCAAACTGCATCTGCATTGTCACTGAGTGAGCAGGGAAGGGTTAACCTGGGGGGCTGGAGCCATCCAAGCTGCGCAGTGAGTGGGGAAGGGAGGGTCTATTCTTGCCTCTGTTTTGACTTCCAAACTCACTTTGGGGAAGCCAGATTCCAGGTGGTTAAAGAAAACAGTAGTAATAATTTGTTTCTGTTCTGAAACGTTTCTACTCAGCAACACAAGGTCAACCCTTAGTCACAGTACTACTAATAACAATGAGTACAAGTCTTCGAATGGCATTGTTTTGTTCAACATTGTTTCATTGTAACCTTGATGAGATGTTGTAGGTACTTAACTGTTGTTTATATCAATTAGCCTGTGGTAAAATTGGTTTTGTTGTGCATCGTTCAGCTTAAAGTCACAGAACCTATCAATGACGTTGAGGACTTACTGTACTTGTATAATGACTTTACAGTTTATGTGATTATACATCATAATCATCTGGTGCACAATGATGGAGAAATTAGGGTCCAAAAGGAACAAATTATATTTTGTATTTTAAATATGCCCAGCTTTCCCAGCCTGTCATTTAAACTTAGCCGCTCTCTCTCAGCTGAGGGTCTCTCTGCTTCTTTCATGCTCAGGGGACTGGCACAGATATTAAGAGCTTCGATTTGGAAACACTTTTATTTTGGTGCCAGCCTCTACTGAGCAGCAGTACCTTCTGAAATGAAAACATAGCATGAATCACCAGGAAAAGGACCCGGGACGGTCTGCTTGGGGCATAACGCTGACAGCTGGGCCGCACTCCAGGGGCAGAGGGTGTCGTGGATGGAAAGTGTGCCCGGAATATGAAAGGACTGTGTTCAAGGCAGAGACCCAGGGCTCAAAGTGCCTTCAGGGTGAAAAGACCCTCAGAGAGAGACACACACGCGAATAATCTTAAATAATCTGAAGTATGAGTAACATGTCACCATCTTAGCCTAATAGGAATAAGAACAAAAGCTTTTTGGCCACCACCCTTGGTTTCTGGGCTGGAAAGGAGGGTGAAGGGGAGCCAAGGCCTGGGCCATCTGCTCGTTTCACACTGTGGTGCTCTGGAGACCGTCACAGCCAGTGCCTGCTGCTTCTAGTCACCACATTCAGCTCTGCAGGGCGCGCTCAGAGACAGGGAGGAAGAGCCTCTGGGCCCAGATAGCTGGCTCTCCTGCTGCTCGCACACCCTCAGGTTGTCAGCCTGGGCCCAGGCCGGGGCCTGCCTCAGAGCCACCAACTGCTGGCAGAATAAAACCGCTTCTTGTTCTGCCATTAGCTTGATGCTCAAACACTCTTTTTTACTTTGTGTAGCCTCCTGTGAACATCCCAAACAAATAAGATAGGAAATAAGTCTCTTTTCCATGTTTTCAGCTTCGTGAACCATTTTTCTAAACCACCTTAGCCTCCACTGTTCTTTAAAACTTGTGGTGCCAGGGGCTCCTGCTGGTCACTGCCTCAGCCGTTTCCTCCGAGAGCAGTGTGACAGAGCAAAGACTTGCAGAAACAGTAAGTGAAAGTTTCCAAACCACTACTATGTGTACTTTGGTTTCAGCTTACCTTAGAGTGGATTTTCCATGCATTATATTGTTACTTCATTTTCCTCAAATAAGCATGCTTGAAACTCAAAGATCTGAAGCATTTTGAAGAAGCTGTCTCAAGCCCTCGGTAGTCTCCTCCATATTTTCCCTTTCCTCACAATAAACTCTCTGATCTGTTTTCCCAAAATTTGCTTCTGGCTTTTTCCCTATTGTTCTTGAGCCTCTGGCATCGCCCTTTCCCTGGAAGAATGCTCTGCTGTCCGATCCTTTAAGATGGCCAGAGCTGCTGCAGCCAAACCCCCACCCCAGCTCAGCCCCCAGGCCCAGGCCTCCCACCCCGCTGCTCACCTTCTCAGGCCTGCTCACCTGGCCCCTGAAGCGAGCCTGCTGTGCAGCCAGCCTCCAGTGGCCCAGGCTGTGCACTTTGCACACCAAGGCGGCCAGGCTGCTGTTCTCCTGCTCCAAGTCCTGCAACTGCTCGCGCTAAGAAGGCTCACTTTCAGAAAAGGGTGCCCCCAACACTTTTCTTGGAAGGGCATGAACCCTAACATCAGAAACATGCCTTCCAGAAGATGACACAATTGTGCAGTGAGCCCCATGTTCTTTTAAGATGCCTGATGCATTCCTTTCTCAGGGAGACTGGACTGGAATGCAAACGAAACGAGCGGTGGGGTCAGGGGCTGGGACAAAGTGCTGCTGTCCCACGGCTACACAAAATCACATACTTTGGCTGCATTTTCTTTTATTCCTTCATCGGGTCTGGCAGAGCCCCGTATTTTCTTTAGGTCCTTCACATGCTCAGTCCGTTCTGTTCTCACTTGGCTGATGAGCTCACATACTTTCTGGATCAAATTAAGCTGATTCTCATTCAGCTTCTCCTGCAAATCGCAGACTCAAGTTCAGGAAGGGCAGCTGAGGAAGAGTCATTTTGCCTTCTAAAATGCAACTTTTAGACATGATTTCACATGAAAAACATTATCCACCCAGCCCTGGCTGGTGTGGCTCAGTGGGTTGAGCACCAGCCTGTGAACCAGGGGGTCACTGGTTCGATTCCCAGTCAGGACACATGCTTGGGTTGCTGGCCAGGTCCCCAGTAGGGGGTACGTGAGAGGCAACCACACACTGATGTTTCTCTCCTTCTCTTTCTTCCTCCCTTCCCTCTGTATAAATAAATAAGATCTTTAAAAAATATCATCCTCCCAGACAGTTATTTTATCAGGTGTTATCCAATGCCTCCCTAGCAGCCCCCCGCGTATTGACTTCAATGCAAGGCTTCATCATTTGAGAGCTGGCCCAGGTCGTCAGATGCCAAGGCAGGCCGAGTGGTAGAAGAGTGGGGGATCACAGGTGGAAAACTGACCCCTTCCTCGTCAAATGGTTACTTAGGCATTTAACCTGAGGGATTTTTGCTACTCCGGTGACTCAGCAGAATCTGACCTGATAAAACAAAATACTGTGGATGACCACTAACAGGGAAGTCCATTAAAAAGAGATAAAGAAGAGGAAAGAATCAGGCTGACTGGCTTCCTAGGGAGGCCCCCGCAGAAACTTATTACGAGTCTGTTCTGAGGGGCTGACAGCTAACCGCTCACGGTAAAATGACTCGATCATTGGTAAGTGCTACTGGAGACCCAGTGTTTGGGGGTTAGGGGAGAGAGTGGGGTGGCCTCTCACCTTTGAATTACTTCCCTGGAGTGGAAGGCAGGAGGAGAGGGCCCTGCTGGGAGCCCCGGTAGGGAGCCTAGCCGCTGGCCCCAGCAAAAGCTTTGCCACTCTCTGGGACCCTGGGATCTAGCAGGATACCCTGCTTTGGTTGGGGGAGGGGGGGACTTGCAGGACTAGTTTAGCCTAGGAGAAGTACAGAATCCACTTTTTGTCTAGGAATCTGGCAGAAGCTAAAAAGAACTTAAGACATTTTCAGCAATTTCACACCCAAAATATGGCTGGGACAGGAGTGTCCAACCCATGGCTCACGGGCCACATGCGGCCCAGGACGGCTATGAATGCGGCCCGACACCAAGTTGTAAGTTTACTTAAAACCTTTTTTTTGCTCATCACTTTTCGTTAGTGTTTGTGTATTTAATGTGTGGCCCAAGACAACTCTTCTTCTTCCAGTGTGGCCCAGAGACGTCAAGAGGTTGGGCACCCCTGAAGCAGGTTCCATCCCTTCACTGCTCACCCCTCCCCTGCAGCGGCAGGCCCACTGCAGTTTGGTTTTGGCCCTTTAATGTTTGTAAGCACTTGTACTTTGGGGGCCCTTCGCAAGCAAGAAGGAACCTCCTGTCCTGTCTGGAATGAACAGGCCAGGGCAGAGCACCGGTAGAAGCGCCTCTCAGTATAATGACCCCAGGGACAGCCCAGGAATCCACAGCAGACATAGGAGGTAAGGACCCAGCTGGGGCTGGCGCTGGGGACATGCAAGGTCAGGAAGAGGGCAATGGGCTGGAGGGTGGTGCATTTGCATTGAAATTCATACTCGTGGGACAGCTGTCCCAAGCTCTGCGATGGCCCATTTTAGGCTCGGGGCCTCCATCTACAGCTGCTTGGACCCCCTGACAGAGTGACAGGCTTCCGCAGTGCAATGATCACATGGGCACCCCATACTGCTCTTGCAGGTGGGCTTCCGCTGACAGGCCAGCAGCTCCGACGCCTGATTTTAGGGAAAAGCTGGAGGGTGTTTTCAGGCTTGGAAACATCTCTGAAAGCCGACCCAAATTCTGCATCTGCCTACCGAGCCTTCAGGTGGTGCCTGCTGCTCCCTGCTCTGTGGTCTGGCCTGGCCAGGGCACCGTCCTTTCCCGTTTAGATGGTCATACTCAATAGACACTGGAGAGGAAAGCACTCTCTTCCTTCCCTCACCTGGCAGTAGAGTGAGGAAAATAGCAAATTTCTGAATTCCCTAAAATTCAGTGTCTGTCACGGTAAAATAAAGACAGCCCGCTGCTGAACTCATGCTCTGTGGAGGGAGCTTAGCGCTGGAGAGTTCCTGTGACGCCAAAGCGCATTCTGGCACTGATCCTGCTGCCGGTGGCCGCCGTGTAGTCACTCCCGCCGCCCACGGGCCTGCCCTGATGTCCGACACAGGTCACTTACTTTCATGTGCAAACACGCCGTAAACAGAGTCCTGACTAAATCTTCATATTCTCCTTGCACTTCTTTTCTGATTTGCTTTTCGAGATTCAGGAAGACATTTTCAGCAATTTCACACCCAAAACATGGCTGGGACAGGGGTGTCCAACCCATGGCTCACGGGCCACATGTGTCCCAGGATGGCTATGAATGCGGCCCAACACCAAGTCGTAAGTTTACTTAAAACCTCTTCCAGGTCCGTCAGACGGGCTCTCAGAGCAGTGGTTTCCATGATCATATTATGGCTCTGCAGCCCAGCAGCAGAAACAGTTCTTCTTTAACGGAAGGTAGTTCAGGAAGTCCACACTGCCACTACAGTTAGCACTTCTGCTTTGAACCTAACGGAGAAGGAGAATATCCTTCAGGCAAATGTGGGTGGAAGAATCTCGGTTGGTTTAAGGGCCCCACAACAGTGCCAGACACATTTTAGGTGTTCAGTGAATGGTTGCTGAATGAATGGCCCTAGAAGAGACACTAAATAAGTGCTTTTCACTTGGAGAAAATACTTGATCTTGGTCTCTGTCTCCAAGTTGGCCCTCCCTTGGCTTTTCAGCAAAACTACCTCTTCTCCTTTGAATTGTACTTTGTCCTTGAAAGAAAACAAACAGCCCCCTCCCCAAACCCAAAACTAACAACAAAAAGAAAAAAACAAATCAATATTTGTATTGACAAAAAACCCAAACAAAACACAACAGAAAAACTCCTCATTGCTTAAAAAGTGAAAGCACAGTCCCGGGGGGCTCTGCAGTGGACCTTCCTTGGTGCAGCTCCTGCAGGCCACTCCTGAAGGGGGCACAGGAAAACGACACGGGGTAGTCCTGCATCTGCTGCTGAGACAGTGGATTTGAGACCCAGAGATGAGAAACTTCTCAGTGATAACGGACCTACCTGACCACGTGGTCTCCGGGTGGACTCTCACCTCTTTGTAAAATATCCAGTTCCCGAAGAGAAGAGAGCAGTGCGTAACTCCATTCAAACATTCATTCTTCCAACCAGGGCTCCATGCAGGACAACACACTCCAGGCACTTCCTATTTGTGTCAATGCAGCTTCCTTTAGACCCCTGGACTCCGCCAGGAGCCAGGACTGTTCTCTAGGATGCCCAGTCCAGCCTCAAAAGACAGCATCCACCTGCAGGCACCCACACTGAGGCGGAGGACTCGGCTCTGGGGATAAGCCAAACTGCGGGCAAAGCTAAGCGTCATTACTTGATATTTGAATACTTCATTTGCTTAGACTTTTGCACTTTTCTTAGGTAGACACTAAAATTACACAGAACCTCTGATGCAATCCATTTCAAAAAGTGTGTAATCTAGGACAGAAGTGGCCCTTGGAATCCCACCAGTGGGGTCTCATTTTAAGGACGTCTCAGCTGTGAGACCTATGATATGCATCCTGAAGGCAGTTTGCTCAGGGTTCCTGGCTTCTCTGCTAGACCAGGAACAGCATGAGGTGCCTTGTGTTTGTCAAGGGTGGGAAGGTCAGCTATGTGTCTTCCCCAGGAGCCAGCTCTTTTGTCACTCAGCTCTTCTATTTCCCACTAGACACCTCCAAAGCACGCAACCCACTCTTGCTGGGCCGTCACCTATGTGACTGAGAATACCAGCCCGAGAAAAGGAGGCACTGAGCATGCTGCCTGCCCTCCGTTCTTACGTGAGAACACCTCTTCCCACCCTGTTTTACTTTCCTCTTCAGAGTGGCTCCCTGGCTGCCCATCCACAGCTTCCCCATTGCAGTTCTGGTATCTGGGAACACACCTGCTCTTTCTCACAGAGCTTCTGCCTCGCGTGCTCCAACATGTGCTCGTAATACATGGAGTAGCTCTCAAAGTTGCTGTGCTCACTTGCCATCATATCACAGCCCAGGGAACAGAGGCAGGCCTCCAGGTGCTCTTTCCTGAAAGTGACCAAAAGAGGAAGGGGCATCATTCACAGCAGCTCCAGCGGGGCAGCCTCGAGTGCCAAGGCTCAAGGTCCTGGTTGCCTTGGCTCACAGGCCCCCTCCCATTTCTCCTCCACAGAAAAACGTCAGCTTGAGCATTGCAAGCCTGTCTTTCAGGCCTGCCCTTAACATGTGCAGGACCAGGGACAAGAGTGCAAATGGAGGTCCACATACCATTCTAAATATTCTAAGTATTTAACGATTATAAATCAAACTAACAACTAATAAAATGAAAATGTTGAATTCTCTTGCTTTGGAAAATAGACCTTCAAAATGACTTCAAAGGCCAGGTGTGAATTTACCATTCTTGGACCACTCTGAGTTCCATGCTAACATGCAGTGACCTGGGGAGAGACACCCACCCCCCAGTTTACAGTGTGACCCACATCTCTTCCCCATTCTGGCCTCACATCATGCCATGCAGGGCCCTTGTGTGCACAGAAGCAGACAGCAGCCCAGCTGTCCACACCGCCACACAGCTGCCCTGGACTGCCCCTCAGACCCAGGTGTGCACACTGGTGGTGAGGTCTACTCTCCCTCCAGGGAGGGTGATCTGGGAAGAAACCCTGGACTTGGTGAATTCCAGGGCCCCAGGCACTGGAGTGTGGTCTGGAGGGAAGGCCCAGGGTCTGAGCATGTCTGACCCCTGGGCTGTGTGGTTTCTCACTCTGTGGGGAAGGGCAGGGCTAGAGGAGAGCCAGAGGGCCCTCTGGAGTATGGGGCATACAGCAGGGCCCCTCTTCTTCTGGCTGAACGGTCATATTCTTTACTCTCTACGCAGTCCCATTCCCTCCCTTCAAGCTCTGAGAGACTTGGCCCCTCTTTGAAGAGGTGGCCATTGAAGAACAGAGGAAATGTCCACTCCTCTAAAGCAGGCTTAGATTTTGTCTCTGGAGAGAAATGGGAGCCAGTCTGTGGAAGGTTAGATCCTGAGTGTCTGTGAGTGTTTACGTGTGTCTCTGTGCATGTTTATCAGTGTGTGTGCCTTTGTGGGTGTGGCTGAGTGTGCGTCAGTGTCTCTCTGTGTATGTCTCTATCTGTACAAGTGTCTGTATATGTCTCTCTGTGTCTGGGTGTGTCCCTCTAGGTGAATCTGTGAGAGTCTGTCTGTGTATCTGAGGGTCTTATCAGGCCCACTGGATTTTGGCAGGACATCTGAGAAAGTTTCTCCTGATGTCCCTGGTCAAAAGGAGAACAGTACAGCTGGGTGGGCTCCTGGCCCCTGAAAGACTGTGCCCAAAGAACCTAGTCAGTCTGGAGGGGACCCAGAGTGGATAGCACAGGGTTTGGGGCCTGCCCTGTCATACACTGTTATTAATGACTTGAATAAGGATATCAAGAGCAGGTAGGGAGAGGGAGTATGCTGGACAATAAAAATCCAGATTTTTAAAGATTTCAAGAGGTTCAAAGTGAACAAGAACAAGGCTAATCACATGGCAGCGGCCAGGTGCCTAAAGGCAACGTGTGGTCTTCAGGTGACCGTTAGCCTCATAAGTCAGCCTTGATGTTGCTGCCCAAACACCACACACAGGGGTGTTAATCAAGCACAGCACCCAGGTCAAGGGCACCCTTCGCTGGCCAGACAACCTTGAATTTAGAGGAGACTGACCAGGATGGTGGGGGTGCCCATGTAGAGTGATGAAGGAAGTGAAGGTGGGTCAGTCTGAAGCGGAGAAGGCTGGTGCAGGCACCCAGGTGAGGGGTAGCCCGGTGCCTGCTCCATTTCCCAGTTCACGTGCCCTGGCCCTGGGCCACAACCTATGGAGGAAGGGGTAAGGATTTGCAATCCACCACCTGCTTGGGTTTGTTCCTCTAGAGCAGGCCCTTGGTTGTAATTTTATGGAAGCTTCACATGTGTTAGCAATGGCGCCAATTGAGCTTCCCTGACTGACCTGCTCTCAGATATCTAAAGGCTTGTTGTGAGGGGTCAAAACCAGGGACAGAACCAGGATCCATGGTAGAGACTGTGGGGAGGCCAACACCAGCTCCAGAAGAGCTGCCTGGAGTGGGGAGGGTTTGGAAGAGTGAGTCCCTGTCACTGCAGATGATCCAGAAGAGGCCAGAAGCCCAGCAGGCACAGACTTTGGAGGGACCTAACACTCTAAAGTCCTGTTATTCCCAGACACCCGCAGGCTGATACCAGTCTCCTCAGTGTGCCATGAGTTTCCATGGTGCCTGATACGGGTTTGCCCTGGCTCCTAATACCCACATTCCTTTCCTGGAGATCCTGTCTTGGGGTGAGGTATATAGATAGGGGATGAGCAGATCCTGAGTCACAAACCTTTCGTTTTTATTGTAGTAAAATCTACATAATGTAAAATCTGCCATTTTAGCCACTTCTCAGCATACAGTTGAGTGACATTAAGTACATTCACATGTCCGTGCAATCAATCTCTAGGCCACTTCCTCTTGCAAAACTGAAAGTATATACCTATTGAACGCTAACTGCCTGTTCTTCCTCCCCCTTGCCGCTGACTACCCTTTTCTACTTCCTGTCTATGAATCGGACTACTCTTCAGTACCTTGTATGAGGGAATCACGCAGCATTTGTGCTTTTGTGACTGGCTTATTTCACTTAGCATACTGTCTTCCAGGTTCATCACGATCGAACACATGTTAGAATTTCTTTCCTTTTTAAGGAGAGCCACACAAATGTTTTGGCTGAAATGTTTTTCTGAGCTTCTCCCTAAACACCTCTGTGCCTGTGGCTGAGAACCTCTGAGCGACAGGGACCCAAAAGGAACCACTTCCCCCCTCATCAGAACTCACAGTGTCACTTCTGCGTGTAACTGGAAGCTTCAAGCAAATACGTGCGAATCATCAAGTGCTGAGGAGAAATGTATCCCCAACCAAGCTTGTCAATTCTCTACCTCATAATTCGGAACTGAAGTGACTATAAAATTACGGGGAATATTTGAAGAGCCTAAACATGTAATTTTGGAGAAAACACCACCATGTAAAAATTGAGCACATTTTGCTAAATCAGGTTTTTAAAAAATGGTTGAATTTCAAAGGAAACAGGATTCATATGCCCAATGCACTTGTGTTTAATTTGTTAATGATCCTAAAAGCTCTGTTATGGTCAAATAGTCACATATACTCTTGACTTTTTGGTGGATTCCTTTGATTTAGAAAGGTACTTCCTGTCAAGACTAAAGGGCTCAAAACTCCACGAGCTGTGTGTATGTGTGTTGTATGTGTTAAGTGCGCACTATGTAGGGTTGTTATGGATTCAAATACATACACACAGAAAAACTCATTGACACTGGTTCCCTTCGTGGCGAGGAAACAGGATGGTGGAGAGGAGAGATAAATGTGTTACTTTTTTGGGATAAGTTTTTTATTTTTCAGGTTGTACATTTAAAAAATGTTTTCTAGTGGTATGACAGGCTATTTTGGTTTCTCTCTTTAAATATTCTATACTAAAAAATTAACAATAGGAAATGTTGCTAAAAGTAACTCACTTATAAACAAACCCCAAGGTTGCTTTTAAAACTGGCCAAATCTGAAATTAGTCAACATGTGTATTCTGGTTTCTCTCCCCTCTGTTTTAGAGATCAGTCTTTTCTCAAAATTAATATGGTAACAAGTGACTAGTGCTTTGAGTTCAGGCTTAGTGTTCACACCTTTGGTCTTAATGGAGTAAGGGGAGCGTGAGGAGATAGGTCTGGGTGAGTGACTTTCAAACTTTTTCATCTCATGGCCTGCATAGACCAATTACTAAAATTCTGTGGCACACCAAAAAAATACATTATATTTTTTGCCTACATAACAAAAAATAGGTATAATTTTGATTCATTCAGATGGCTGTGTTGTGTTGGCTGTTGTCATTTTTTTATCTGACTATCTAAGGGAAAAGAGGTCAGTGCCCCTGACTAAATAGTCAAGTATTGTGTGTTTTAAAAATTCTTGCAGCACACTGGTTGTAAAATCATTGGCTTAGGGCAAAGTCTTCCTTGTTTGAATTTATGTTTAAAAACAAACAAACCACACACTACAGAAAGACTAACTTTTAATATATACCTCTGGTCCTTTATCCTGGTAATTCCCCATTAACCTCTGTATAAAATTTTCCACTATTTGTAGTCTGATAACTGAAAAGTTTTCTTTCATGACTTGGTGTTTCAAAAGGTCTAGGGGAAGAAACATACCAGCACTAATATCATTAAACCTGAACAACCATTAATGGCTATGAGACGGTATCTCTGAGACAGCACTGGCCACAGCAAGCTGTCATTTCCAAACACATGAAAACTAGTGGGTGATGGGGGGGAGGGGAAGAGGAGGTTGAGGACACAGAATCCTTTAGAATATGGAAATAAGGAAGATGCACACCTAACAAAATCCCTAATGAAAAGGTTTGAAAAAGCACCTCTGAAGACGGTGAACAACATTGCTGCCATAACTAAAAATCCTGAACCAAACGTTATTATTTATCTTACATGACATGTTCAGGTTCATTAAGTGTCTATATGTATCTGAACAATTATTTTGGCTTAACACCATTACCAGAAATAAATGAAGAGCAATTATCTGCATTACATTCCTGGTGTTGCAGGCAAAATTAATTTGAATATAGAATTAATAAAAAACAGGAGAAAATCCAAAAGAGAGAAAAAAGAGTCACAGATTAGAAATGCTGAAAGAGGAGAGATTATAAACTTTAGCTCCTGGGTTGAAGCCACAATGAGATGACACATAAGAGATGAGGCACAAACACAGTTACTCAGAATAGCATTGTTTAGGACACTGAAAGCTTGGAACTGACACCTCACCTGCACTACAGCCTCCCAGTGGAATAGTATGCAGCTATAAAAGAGAACCATCTCCATATGCTGATGTGAAGAGAAGCATCGATTGCTAAGCGAAAAATTCAACTTGCAAGTTCCGGCCAACATGGAGGCGTAGGTAGAAACCCTTTGCTTCCTCACCCAACCAAAAGGAGGATAAAAGCCAATCTAAAAACAGTAAAAAAGCAGAAGTGCCAGAAAATCAAAATGTATGGAACTCCAACAATGAAGAAATTAAAGAAACATTCAACCAGACCAGTGGAAAGGAGCTGGGCAGCTGGGCAGGTGGAGAAGACCTGAGCAAGGTGGTGGACCCTGAAGGCGCGGCTGGCTGAACCGGAAACTGAGACTCAGAGCTGACTGGTCTACGGCAGTTGCCACAGTGGGAGAAACTCCCAGTCTCACACCAGAGTCTGTTGGAAAGTGCGCTAGAGACAAGCAGGCAACCTGCACTGTTCCCTCTCTGACCCCTCCCCGACAGGCAGCACTGCAGTGCCGCAAGGAGGATTGCCCTGCCCAGCTGAATACATAAGGCCCCACTCCCTTATAACTTATCAGGTGCGCCGAGACAAAGAAATGTGGCCCAAATGAAAGCACAGAGCAAAACTCCAGAAAGAGAGCTAAGTGATGAGGAGATCGCCAAGCTAGCTGATGGAGAGTTCAAAACCCTGGTAATCAAAATGCTCACAGAACTGACTGAGCTTGGTCACAAAATGAAAGAGCAAATGCAAGAAACCAAAAGTGAAACAAAGCAAAATATTCAGGGAGCCAACAGTGACAGGAAGGAAATCAGGACTCAAATCAACAATTTGGAACAAAAGGAAGAAATAAACATCCAATGGGAACAGAATGAAGAAACAAGAATTCAAAAAAATGGAGAGAGGCTTAGGAACCTCTGGGACAACTTTAAATGTTCCAATATCTGAATTATAGGGGTACCAGAAGGAGAAGAGGAAGAGCAAGAAATTGAAAACTTATTTGAACAAATAATGAAGGAAAACTTCCCCAATCTGGTGAAGGAAATAGACTTCCAGAAAGCCCAGGAAGCCCAAAGAGTCCCAAAGTAGTTGGACCCAAAGAGGAACACACCAAGGCACATCATCATTAAGTT
>VMDR010010153.1:0-31507 GCA_007922815.1 Macrotus californicus | reverse complement strand
GCAAGCCCTTTAACATTTGTTACAGTACTGGTTTGATGATAACAAACTCCTTTAGTGTTTTCTTGTCTGGTAATCTCCTTATTTCTCCTTCAATTTTAAATGATAGCCTTGCTGGGTAAAATAGCCTTGGTTGTAGCTCTTTGTCTCATCATCTTGAATATTTCACACCATTCCCTTCTGGCCTGAAATATTTCTAATGAGTAATCAGATGAGAATCTAATTGGTGCTCCCTTGTAGGCAACTACCTGCTTCTCTTGAGGCTTTTAGGATTCTCTTCTTATCTCTAAGCCTTGTCATTTTAATTATGATGTGTTTCACTGTATGCCTCTTTGCGTCCAACTTGTTTGGGACTCTCTGAGCTCCCTGGACTTGTGTGTCTTTTTCCTTCACCAGAGTAGGGAAGTTTTCAGTCACTATTTCTTCAAATAGGTTCTCGATTCCTTGCTCAATCTCTTTTCCTTCTGGTATTTGTATGATGTGGATGTTGTTATACTTCCTGTTGTCCCAAAGGTTTCTTAAGCTCTTCTGATTTTTTTAAGTTCTTTTTTCTCTTTGCTGCTCTTCCTGGGTGTTTTTTTCTACTTTGTCTTCCAAATCACTGATGCGATCCTCTGATTCATCTAATCTACTGTTTATTTCGTCCAGTCTATTATTTATTTCAGATATTGCATTCTTTATTTCTGACTGGTCCTTTTTTATGGTTTCTATGTGTTTTTTCATGCTTTGAGTATTACAAGGATACTCAAATGTGCCTTGAGTATCATTGTAATCATTACTCTTAACTTTAAATCTGATAAATTGCTTGCCTCCATTTCATCTAGTTCTTCTACTTGAGAATTCTCTGCTTCTTTCATTTGGGGTCTCTTTCTTTGTGTTCCCATTTTGGATGCTTTGTATTTTCCTCTTTAGTTGTTAAATTAATGAATCATTAAACTGATCTGTTGTTAAACTAATCAAGCTGTAAGCAGAAGCCCAGTTTAAGGATCACAGGGTAGGTCTGAGTAATTCCTGCAGGCAGGGCTATTGCTTCCCTTCAGGCTGATGCCACTTGGAGGTCAGTGCTCTGCCTGAGAGAGGTCGCTTCTGCAATATGGGGAATGACTCAGCACAGGAATCCTGGTGGCTCTTCCTTCAGTTCTATCCCCAGAGCCACCAACCCCAGTTCTCCTCAAGTATCTCTGGTCCACTCTGCCCTCCCTGTGCTAGAGCCAAGAGTAAGTGGCTGCAAATGAAATTTTGTGTGTTGGCCCTTTAAGAGGCTCTATGAGTCCCCAGCCATCTCTTCCTGGCAGACAGAAACCCTGGGGCTTTTCACAGGTGGATGTTATTTGGGTTCCTTTCTGACTCTGGTGCTATAGGTTGGGAACCCAGCTTGGGTTTTAGACCCCAAATTTCTCAGAGGGAGCCCCTGGCCACTGAAATATCTCTCCAGGACTTCAGCTGCCACCTTTGGGAGCCCAGCCATCCCTCTCATGCCTCCTCTGCACTCCCTACCAGTCATACTGGTGAAGTGGTTTCTTCCGTCCGTCCGTGGTTATAAGGCTTCTCTGCAGCTAGTGTTCAATTGGTTAATCAGGATGGCTTCTCTACAATTTAGTTTTAATTACAGATTGGTCCTGGGTGGAGGTTAGTGTAGCTTTCATGTGCTCCTCTCCCATCGTGGGCCCCCCCATTATTCTCTAACCACACTTGCCTCCTGGCCCTTATCAATTTATCCATTTAATTACATTCTCATCAGGTACTAGCTTGTTTGTTACCCATCTCCTCACTAGATCACAGGTTCCATGAAGGGAGAAACTATATCTCTTTAGCTTACGGTTCTATCTCCAGTGCTCACACACAGTACCTATTTGCTCATATTTAATGTGTACTTTAAAAAATGAAAAAAAAGTTGCAAAATCAAGTAGTCACATGAGGTTGAGTAGGACATAGTACTTGCATGGATGACGTGGAGATATGATTTGGGTTTTGCAGTTAGTTGGGAAAATATAAAATATTGTTTTTATGGCCAAATTCCTTTCTTCTATTTTCTATCCTCTTTATCCCTTCTCTCTCTCTCCCTCTCTCCCCCATCCTCTCTCTATGATTTGCAAAGTATTAACATGGAAATAAAGATGGTGATAAATGTGGGAGAGATCAACTCAATACTTGGAAACTTTTAAATGGAAAATAGGTCATCTAAATTGTTGTGAGACTAAATCATTTTTTGTGACAAAATCCCACATACTTTAATGGGATCACAGACACTAGGGGGTAGTCCCAGACACCCTTGTGGTGTCCTCCCAAGGCAGAATAAACACAACAACGTAGCCTGGGGTTTAAACACACTCATATCAGCAAATCAGATGCACTAGCCTTTACCCCCTCCCACAATGGAAAGACCCTCCATGACTTCCCCACCTATTTGTAGGAGGCCTCTGGTGTCTCACCTAAGTCCTTTAACCTCTCCCAAAAGCTAAATAATGGAGTGTCTGCCTGCCTCAGAAGGCCATAGCTACTGTCTTCCCAGGACCTCACAGCCACGGCTGCTGCCCTGTCTGGCTCCACGGAGGTGCCAGCAGCACTGTGTCCACCAAAGCCTCTGCCTTCACGCCAGGTGCAATGGACTGAGTATTTGTGTCTCCCCAAAATTCATATGTTAAAATCCTAACCCCCCCATGTGATGGTGTCACGAAGTGGGACTTTGGGGAGACAATTAGGTCATGAGGATAGAGCCCTCATGAATGGGATTAATATCCTTGTAAAAAAGACCCCAGAGAGCTCTCTTGGCCCATCTCCATGTGGCCATGTGAGGACACAGCAAGAAGGCAGCATTCTCCAACCTAGAGGAGGGTCCCCACCAGAATCCAGCCAGGTTGACACCCTGCCTGATCTTGGACTTTAAGCCTCCAGAAAAGTGAGAAATACATTTCTGTTGTTTTATAGGCCACGCAGTCTTTTGCTTTGGCAGGCCAAATGGATTGAGACACCTGGCCTGTGCGTAGGTAGGGAGGATGTCCTTGCTTCCATTTTAAATGAATGTCTTTCCCAAAGACCAAAGTGGTGCTGCCCTAAATTAAAATATAATAATAATGAAAAGGACCCTCAAAAATATTCCCACAGCCCCCTTTGGCACTGGACTCAAACATGAACTGGTCTCCCCAACTGCCAGATTCCAAACCCAAATTTACAAAATGCGCTGTTCCCACCCGCCCACAAGTTGGCTTTAGTCACTTTAACCGGCAATTACCTAAAAGGCCGGTCTCACCAGCCCATTGGACATGCAGAGTTTTCAGGATTCTGGCGTGAACTGGCCCTAAGCGGAATCCATGAATCGTTCAGGATCCTGAGCACAAGCTCAGGTGCCCCCGTGGCTTTGCCTCTCAGGGAGATTCACCCCCAAATGTCAAGACTTTGGCAGAACATAGTTTGCCTCGGTTACCTTTCCTTTAGAGGAAACATTGTTTTATTTATTTTTATTTCTGTTTAAAGCAGAGCTGTGTTTAAAAGGTCCACTCTAAAAAGAGATCCCGTCACAGCCTGGTTTGGACCGGTGGGAATTTTCCTCCAGCTGACCCAGCTGCTGGCGGTGCTTGGACTCCGGCCCATGCAGGGCCTCCGCGCTCCTACCCTAACAGTTGCTGATAAAGCCCTGAAGGAAAGTCCTAACAGAGAATTGCAAACGAAGTCATCAAAAAGGAAAAAAAAATGATTTTACTATGATGAGATTCACCCTGCAGGGACCAGAATAGAAAATTTGTAGGTGTAAGCTTATGGTTAGAGGCACTTGATGGATGTTAAAGTTCCTTCCCTCCAGGAGGTTTTTCTTGCCAGGTTCTACTAATCAGTTGTTTCTAATACGGCAGAGAAACTCAGGGCTGTTGGTCAACAGAAAAAACCCAGCATCGTCTCAATTCCACAGAACACAAGAAGACATGGAAAAACTACCTTCCATTTCGGGTGCATTTTTTAAAGCTGATGGAACCTTCCAGAACACATTGTTTCTACATTGGCTTATGTGGTAAATAGTTTAATGAAATACTGAAAACGTGGCTGTATTAATGAAATAATCATGTCAGGGTTCATACCCTTTGATTTGAAGGCAGGTCACATTTTACCACATAAAGGAACATTTACATGTAGTTAGAAATAACAATTCCAAGTACGAATGTACTTGGTCTCTGTTAAAAAAAAAGTTTGCACTAGTGGGTAAATATTACAACATCTCTATTTTTAAGTACTTTGTACGTGGCTACAACCCAGAGATCATTTTTTTCCCTATGGTGCTCTTTACTTATTTATTTTTGGAAAGTTTGGGCCAAATCTGTTCCATCTTTGACCTTCGGGTTCTTTTCTTTTCTTTCTAGAAAACAACTATGTATACCTTTCCCGGTATTAAACATACACACATACTCACATGCATGATAAACAATTCCCAGACTTGCTTTCCTGACAAATAACTCAGTGCTGGGAGACCTTTAAAATGTCAAGCTTCTCATTCAGCATGAGACCTGTCTCTGCCCATGGGTTTCTCAGACAGCACCCCAGCTTTTACTGGCCGGCATGCTTCCCATGTGTCAGAGCAGTGACATGTGCAAGACACCTATTCTGACCTATCCTGTCTCTGCAGTTATTACAGATCCCCCCGCCCCCGCCCCCAGCTTCTTGGGAGAATTACTCCTGTCCCAGGCTTTTGGCCTCTGAGGGAGGTTGAAGAGCTTCGAGTTAGTTTGCTTTCCCTCCACTCTTTGAAGACTAAGGTTCAGTAGTCTCCCACCCCTTGTCCACAGGAAATATGTGCTAAGACCCCCAGTGGATGCCTGAAACTGCAGATAGTTCCACATTCTCTATTATGGATACTATGTGTTTTCTTATACACACATACCTTCTCACTTAAAGGAAGCACTTTTTGGCTTCTCTCTTGGCATATCCGAACCACCAGCATCACTGTTCTTACACGTTGGGACCATTATTAAGTAAAACAGGGATCACTTGGCCACAAGCACTACGATACCATGATAGTCAGTCTGAGTGGCCTATGGCTGGGAAGTGTCTACAGTGTGGAGATGCTGCACCAAAGGGCGGTTCGTGTCCTGGGTGGGATGGAGCAGGACGGCATGAGATTTCATCACGAGACTCAAAACAGCACACAACTTAAAACTTATGAACTGTTTATTTCTGGAAATTTCTATTTAATATTTTTAGACCACGGTTGACTGAAACCACAGAAAGTGAAGCTGCAGATAAGGGGAACTACTGTATTATCACCCCTGTTTCCCAGGTCTCTTGGAAGAGTACACAGCTTGACGCCACTTCTCAGCCACCCACAGGCATGCACAAAGGGTTAGCCCGGGAAAAGAAGAAGAGGAGGACGAGGAGAGGAAGAGGAAAAAATATATTTTCATATTTTTATAGACCTAATAGCAGGAGGAACCGCTTTTGGCACCTGGCAGTCCTGGGTCCAAAGCATACCATCTACTTGCTCTGTAAATATGCTTACTGTTGTAGGTCTGTGAACCTTAACGCCCGAATTTGGAAAGTGGAAAGTGACCCTGTTAAGAACACAGACTTGTGTAAGTCAAGAACAAGTGTGTTTTAGAAGAAAGGAACAAACATATGCATCCATTTAGGTGGCAATACATAGAATTTTTCTTTCCCTGCCTACCCTAGCTTAAGTAAAAAGATAAGGAATATGTAAGAAACGTCACAAAACAGGGGAGTAACAAAGGGGACACCCTGGCGATGTGCTGCTCGGCACGAACTGAAGCAGTTTAATACACAGCTGCTTCTGCCCACAGAGTCAGCACGTGGGCCAAGTGCACACCTGGGACCTTGCTGTTCCTTCCTACCTACTGAGGGGCTCCGTTTCCAGTCTTGCACGCAGTGAACGAATTTCTGAGTTTCAGCATGCTAGTGTCAGGAAATGATAGACTTGAGTTTATTCCTCAGCCTCTACGTCCTGCACAGCTTTGAGCACCCCATGTAAATGCTGCATGTGAATTACTCATTGGAATTTACTACGGGGAATATCACATGTATTAATACTAGTGACTTGACCAGAGGAGCAGGCTTTGTGTCCCACACAAATGGACTTTTGAATTGAGAAGAAAGTCTCCTACAATCTCCTGTTAACTCCTTGTCTGGGAAAAAAAAAACTACCTAGTTAGGAAATTACCCAGACCTGGTAATTTGCCAGGTAATGTTATACCTTATTAATTTTTACTGTTTTTATAGGGACAAGACAAGCAAAGACAAAGACATAAAATTCAAATCTGTCTACCAAGTGGATTTGGATGTAAGAGAGAGGGAAAGGTCCAGCTTTTCCGGGAGCTCGGAGAGTCTCTGGGGATAGATTCCCACGTCCGTGCCACCTGACCGCTCTCAGCTGCATTTTGCACTTCCAGCACCTCCCAGCTCAGACTCAACAATCCGGCGTCCAACTCACCATTTACCTCCCATCCTGCTCTCTGCCCAGTCGCTACTATTTGTCACTCTCTCCTCCTGAGTAGGTACCTCCAGACTCACCTTGGACTCCCTTTCACTTTCATTCTGCCACATCGGTCTCCTCTCTGACGCCCTTCCTTCTCATGAACACTGTGGCCTTCCCTTCCCTGCCTTCTATTAACCACCCGGAGGTCCTCAACACCCAGTGCATTTAGGCAACAGCTTCTTTGCTTTCTCTCTCTGCTAACAACTGTTCCCCTCTGCCCCCCCCCAACCCCCACACATCCTGGCCACTAAACTTTTTGAATTCCTGTGGGCACATCTTGCCTCTGCTCTAGAACTGCCTCCCTTAGCCTCAATAACTGTTCTTGTTATGCAAATCCTGTCTCAGGAGATCCACCCCTATTTCCTATCACTCCCTAACCCATTCTTTTATTCCGTTCCCTTGCACAGCTGTTCCATCCCAGTCTTTGTATCTTTAATACTTACCCTCAGCTTCTCCACACACAATGCCCCGATCCAAGCCTGGTATTTAAATGCCTGCCCAAGTCTACATCTGCCACCAAATCTCCTTAAACTACTTTGTAAACTACTTACCTCTCCTGTCCCAAAACTGCCCCCCATGCCCAGCAGTTTAATTGCTCTGTTTTAGGTTAGCCCTGTCTCTCTGGAGGACCACAGGCTATATAAGGGCATCTATGCTGTTTCTCATCTCCCTTCCCTGCCTACTCCTTCTTCATCCTGCCCCCAAGCAGAAGACACAGAGAGAGCATGACAGAACTCCTGTAGATTCCAGCCTACACCTTGAGCCCTTGCTGAGGGTAAACTGTAAATTCCAGCATCCCTAACTTTGCTGATCTTCATCATAATTACACAGGGTCACGAAGACTCAGTACAGGACATTTAACATGACCCGCGTGCCTTTGAAAAAGTCCTGAAGAAAACCTCAAGACTTTCTTTGTTTCTTAGTTTCCTCTGCAGCAAGCTGGGGTGGAATTGGAGGAGAAGAGGGTTATTGGATTTAGATTTTCTCAATCACAGACGGAGGAAAAAAATGCATCCACCCAGAGGGTCTTTGGACTGCAGAGGTTATGCAAAGAGAACGCTTTATCCCGCGTCGTGGTGGGGTACGTTTTCACATTCTTCCATTTGGAACAAACTGGAGCAAACTCTCGCCCCGCGCGGGGGGCATGCCTTCCAAAAGCCATGGCTTAAATTGACACGTACGAGACTCAGATCGTCCTTGAGATGCAACTGTAATAGAAAACCAGGAGCCCAAACAGGCGCCTGGCGCCTGCCGCCAGCAGGGGCTGGGGCGGCCCCGGAGTTGCCGGCTCCCGCCCGCAGCCCGCGGACCCGCCGCTAGGAGGCGCCCCGAGAGCGTCCGGCCCCCGCCCGTGCCGGAGGAGGGCTCGGATCCTCTCGGCCAGCCCCCGAGCCGGCCCGGGAGCAGGCTGAGAGCTGGCGGCGAGCAGATCGCAGGAGGCGCGCGGCAGAGCGCCCGGGGCTGTCACCGCTGACGCGCTGCGCGCACTGTGCCGGGACGGGGGCGTCTGGGGACCGCCAGCCGCCGCCCCCGCAGTTTTCCACCTGGGGCCCCCTCCCAAGCGAGCAGCCCCAGGGGCGGATGGCGATGTCTGCCGGGGCGCGCCGCAGTCCCCGGGGCAGCCGGGCGCAGCCGCTCGCTCCCCTCTGCTGCTTCTCGGCTGCGCTGGGGATGCTGTGGTCCCCTGCCTCGCAGGCGTTCAACTTGGACGTGGACAAGCTCACGGTGTACAGCGGCCCGGAGGGCAGCTACTTTGGCTACGCGGTGGACTTCCACATACCTGCGGCTCGCACGTAAGTGGCCGGCGCCGGGAGCTGGCGCGCGGGGCGGACCGGCCACAGGTTGTGCCCGCGCCTCTCCGCCCGGGGCCCCGCGCCCGTCCCGCAGCCCCGACCGGGGCGATGCCTGAGTTCCCTCTCGCGCTGCCCTTAAGGTCCCGTCCTGCTCCCCGCCACCAGCCCCTTCTCTCCCCTTACAGGCTAAACGTGCCTTGTGCCCTTTGAACTAGAGACCTGCCACTTGACCAGAACATACCAGTCGTGGGGACTTCCCGGTGCAAGGACCCTAGCATTGTAAAAGGAGAAAGCCGGACCCAGCCGACTCAGGCCAATTAAGACAACGACCCCAACGCGGTCTGTTTCTAGATCGCCTGTAGCAATTCAGTGTCTGCGCGCTAGTGCTGTGTGCTGGCTGCAAGCAGCTGGGCTCCGTCCTTGCCCCCGTATACACAGCTCCGCCTAGAGAAGAATGAGGACTCTTTGCGCCCTCTCCCAAACCAGGTGTCAGACGCCTGCAGGTTTCCAAGAGGAAATCAGGTTTGACAGTCGGCTCCCTCATACCTGCGTTTCTGCCCGCGACCCCCACCCACACTAGTCCTAGTGGGCATGCGGCTGGAGACTGCATCTCCTGGGCGCATTGTTGGTTCTCACCGCGTGCTTTTCTCCACCCCCTTTGCAGAGCCAGTGTCTTGGTGGGAGCGCCCAAAGCCAACACCAGCCAGCCAGACATCGTGGAAGGGGGAGCTGTCTATTACTGTCCTTGGCCCGCCGAGGGGTCTGCGCAGTGCAAGCAGATACCGTTTGACAACACCAGTGAGTGATATTTGTCATTCCTACCTGCGGGCCCCGGTTTCAAAGCACCGGAGCCATCCTAGAGTCACCCCCTGCTTTCTTTGTACTCATTTGGCCTGCCCGGTGGGTCTGTGTTGTGGGCTGCTCAGGTCCCTAGAGAAATCAGCTTTAAAAAAAAAAGCCCGAGTGGGAGGAAAATAGTAAGTGGACCCCAGGCAGGGAACAATACTTTGACCTGGAGCATTTGCATACATCCCAGTAATTTCTGTTTCCTCGCGGTCTCGAGATCAGCATGTTCAGGGTGAGTGCATGCTTTGGAGAAGTGCGAACGTTATACCCTAGCTGGACTCCGGAGAGAATGTGGTTGCTTCCCAAAGACAGGGCTGGGAGAAGGCAAGACCCTTAGCGTTGCCAGTGCCTGGATTCCGGAGGCAAGACACAGACTTTGCTCCCTGTTGCTGTTTAATTCTTTACAGAAAGAAAGAATTTTCTTTCAAAATATTGGACATTGGAGGCAAACTAGTACAGGCAGAGTGTGGATGGATTACATTCATTTCCAAAATCCCTAGACACATGTTTCTTATTTAATTAGAGGGAAAATACATTTTAAACAATTCAGGCTGGTTATGTTTCCTCTGGTGTTTTCTCTTTGGGTCCTGAGAAAACAATTTAAATGTAATGCTTTCAAAAAACATTAACACTGAATGTTTTAATTTGTACCTCCACAACCTTATGAATTTAAGGGTATATGTTATAGGAAAGCAAATACCTCTTTTCAGAAAAATGTGAATATGGCAGCTCAAATAATGTTCTTCAATGAACAATCATTTAAATTTGCACCACACAACTATTTTATGACATCATGCTTCATTATTATTACATTACTGTATAGTTAGAATTTAGGTAGAAAACCCATTTCCACAGAATCTTGATGAAATTAGATAGGTGGTATTTACCTGTTACTTTAACTGATTTGCATATTTTTTTATTTTAAAGGAGAAAATAATTGCAATTCTGTGACTATCGAAATAATTTAAAAGGAAAGAAACACTATACAAGCATTACCTTGAGTTATAACCAAATTAGGAAAATATGTTATATTTGCAGTGAAACAATAGGAGACAAACTAAATTGTGGCCACTAAATACATAGGGGAATAATGAGAAGGTCAGGAAGAGATCAGTGTCACCTGGAGAAGGAGCAGGGGGAGATGGCATCTTTTGTCCGGGTTTTGGAAAAGACTTCCTGATTTCTGAAAGTATTTTAAATATGTTTTATTTTACTTCTAAATGTACAGGTTTTTTTCTGATAGACAGATGCACTAATCCTAGCATTATTCTCAGCAACCATAACCACAGTCATTTGAGGATTCATAAATAGAAAACAAGGGAAAGTAACAGGAAGGGAGGTAGATGTTTCTGAAATAACTGAGCAAAAAATGAAAAAGAAACAAGCAAGGCAGAGGAGGCGGCAGAACATGTGTGAGAAATGAATGGTCCATGATGGAATGAACAAAGCCTGGGGGAGCTTCACTCAGGGAGAACATAATGGTTGAGAAAAGAAAGTTCCCCAGTTAGCCATCAGGGGGTACTGTGGGCCCAGGAACCTTAGCTGCTGCTGGGAAAGGCCTGAGAACAGCAAGGGTGGGGTGGGAAAAGGAGTCAGGACCTGGGCTCAGGTGTTTGCTACTGAGTGGCTGCCAGTACTCTACACATCCTTTCTGCCACTTTACCCGTGCACCCCCAAGACGATAGAGGTGCCAGTAGCTGCCATTTGCTGCGAAGCTGTGAAAAAGAGGAAGAAAAGCAGAAGCCAGTAGAGCTATTTCCAGTTTCAGCATTTGTTCTCTGGGTAGAATGTCATCTTGGAACCACAGATAAAAGGCAGAAACAAAGGCACTGCTGACTGAGTCTTGCAGTCAGTGTTATCAGATGCATTACATTTATTGATCACCTACTAGGTACCAGTCATTTTTTACACAATATTTCTAATCTGTAAAACAAAACAACCATGTGAAGCTCATTTCATACATAAAGAAACTGACATCAAAGGTGTTTAAAAAAATGGTAAGACATAGAAGCAGGGCTGGGGAAGAGGTCTGTCTGCTCCCAAACCGGCCTGTTCACCCTGTCTTCCTTCCTCTTGGAACGGGACCTCAGGCACTGCTCACCTTCCAGCCCCCTCCTGCGTTCCTTCACCCAATGTTAGCTGCACAAACATCAATTTAAATGATCCTGTAGAGAAGCTCTGGAAGGGAACAGCCCTTGGGTAGAGGGTTGTGGAAACCAGAGATTGCAGGAGCAGCCTTTGTCCTGGTGAGAATAATAGGTTGCATATGCCCCCTGGTTTGCCGCAGCTCCTGCCGGCCTGCCCCTCAGTGTCCTCTTCGGCAGCAACGGAGTTCCCCCTCAAAGAGGAAGGAAAGTTCTCTGCTTGACAAAGTAGTAGCTCCGACTGCTGGACGCCCACAAACTGACATTCACGTAATGGTGTGCTGTTTCAGGAATATATAAATATATTTATTTTTATATTAAATATTTTATTAAATATATATTTTTAAGTATATAAATGTCTATTTATATATATATGTATATATGTAATTGCAGATATTCCTCTGTAATGGTAGTCATGAATTCCCCTGTCTTTACCTTGTCTGCTTTGACTATTACATCCGAATTCAAGACATTCTAAATAAATTTGACCTTTTTAATGACATTGTTGCAACTTGTTCAGGCCCCTGGGGTATCTACTATGGTAACCTACTGAATTCTCTCAGCCTAGACACTGAAGGAGACTGGCCTATAATTTAGTTCCTGAATCTGGTAGTGATCTTGAACCTCAGTTTATTTTTAAGGTCAACTGCCTTTATTTTTTTTTTTAAAACCTGCCTTTTAGTTTAAATTTTTTCATTTAATAATCATTTTTACATTATCATATAACTTGGATTTTTTTATTACTTTTCATCATAAATGCAACAAGAGAGGAAGCTGGGAATGAATAGCCTAGCACTTCAAATGCATGAATACTATTAAAATCTGTGGTCCTTTCAAGTATGGTAAAAGGAAACTTTGGGGAAGCATATGGTGGTGGGGGAGGTGCAAAGTGCAAAGAGTAGATAATTTTCCTGCTCTGTACAAAATCAAGTGGTTCCAAAAAAACACTTCTCTCATCTCCCCCTGTCTTTCCCTCTTACTTCACTAGAAGAAAATCCCCCACCCCCTCCCCCACCCCCATCAGCGACTCGATTTCTTTCACTTTTGTCTCAGGAACTCTCTAAACTATGCCCCATCCTAACTTAAATCATCACATCTGCCAAATTCATTTCTTCTTTTGCCTATATTTTCCAAACCCATGTGTGGATTAGATAAAAACTGCTAGATGACAAGCCCTCCCACTAAAAGGCGATGTGCATGAAACAGAGTGAAATAGACACCTCCTATCTGTGGAGTGGGGAAAGGGCAGATTGCAACAATAGTAACTGAAGCATAGGACACAAATACTTGGTTGTTTTAAAATGCTCAAATGAAACATTTAGAAGAGAAAGATAAGGCATGTGCTCACTAACGATAATAATCGTAATAGCACTAATGATGGGGAGAAAATACAGCTGGGAACCACCTGCAATTAGAGACCCAGATAAGGAGTAACCAGGAAGAGGTGGGAAGTACCATTGAGATTTGGAAGCCTTTGGAGAAAGACTTGTAGGACTTGGCTGGCCTTAATTTAGTATCTTTTTGTAAAACAAATAAACAACGTCTGCCCACAAGGTCCCCCCCCCCCAAGGATTTAAAAGAACAATAGTGCCTTAAAATGGAGATAATTTAAGATATTCAAAGCTCTGGAATGGTAAAATTTTTGTTGGAATTGTGTTTTGGCTTGGAGGCCGGAAGCCTTTGTTTTGGGGGGTGGTCTGTTGCATTCCATGCTGAGCAAGCGCACAGTAAGATGCACCGTAGAGCATCTGGTGCTGAGACTGGTACCGGATTGCTGTTTGATAGTCGTGGGTGTGCCCTTTCTCTCATGTGAGGATTGGGAAACATATTGGGCACATAAGTCTTGCTTTTCCAACTTCCTCAGAAAGAAATCAGTTTTTGTTCAGGAACAAAGAAAAGAAAAATGTCGGTCAGAGCTACCCAAATAAATGACAGAGGAAATAACACCAATGTGACAGAACTCAGCAAGAACTGAAATCTGGGCTCTGGAAAGTTCAAATGAAAATGGAAAGAAAAAGGGGGCAGGAGAGCAGCCCAAAGATAACCTGCCCCTTTTAAGACTGAATCAGCCCAGCTATTAGGGCAGGAGGCTGCCACTGCTAAGCACTGATCTCATTGAGTCATCAGGTGGGTTAGCAGGACGGTTTGCTTATTCTTGGAGCGACTCAACAATGGCAACCGTACAGATAAGTTGGCCTGGCAGAGGCAGCCGGATTTCCGAAACGTCTCCCCGTCGGCTCCAACGTCCATGTGACAGAATGCAATTGAGTCCTGATAGGAGAAAGGAGATGGCAGTGGTCCCTACATCACACAGCAACCGAGGAAGCAATTAGAAAAAGGAAGTCCTTGAAACTCCAACCAGAAATGGGAAACAGATCTGCTCTACGGCTAGTTGAGTTGTAGGAGCGTCAGGCGCCTGTTGTTTAATCTGCAAAATTCTTTCAAGAAGTTGGAAGTCTGTGTGATGGAACAGGCTTTCGGGCGTTTGGCAGGCATGGTCGGTGTAGCAGCGGCTGTGGCTTTCTGGGAGGAATGTAGGAAACTCTTGAAATTATTCCGGAAGCAGAAAAACGCACTTTGACGTTTAAACTGGCCCTGTTGAGATGTGCGCGCTCAGACTTTACCTGTCGCGTGAAAGAGTCCTGTGTCTGCGATTGTGTTGAAGAGAATTTGCCAGCGTCTCTAAAAGCTTGTCTGTGTCCCCCTCCAGATACACAAATACGTATTTCTGAGGAAGGGAGTTAAAAGACTAATTATTGATCATGTTAAAAGTGTTCACTTAAAAATTTAGTTTGCCAAATTTAGCTGAAATACGTCTTCACAAAATCATATTTAGTGTATCAAGAACGGTCTACCCGTATGACAAAGTCCTAAAATGTATTAAAAATAATTTTAATTCTGGGTTATGTTATACGGAGATTTAAAGTAGATAAGCAAATCATGATTCACAAATAAGCAATTTATATTGAAAACATTCTACCTGCTCCACTGGGGTTAGCCTGCACGGACTTGATCCAGTTTGGAAGGATACTGCCCACCCTGGACCCTGCAGGAGGGCCGGCTCCTGCACCTCTGGTATTTAGGGTCTGGCCCCAAGGCCTGCTGAGCTGAGGGATGCTTCTCCATAAGCATCGTTCAAAGCGATCACGTAGCCTTTTAATTGTTTTAGAAAAATGAAGACAGGGATTACAGAAATAAATCTTTATAGGAGTGGCTGTGAGGCATTGGGAACAGGAAAGAGGAGCTGTCTGCAAAGAGGCAGAAAAGGCAGCTTGGGGAGGAGATGGAAGTTTCTGTGTCCTGGCTGTGGTGGATTCAGTTGTACGTATTTGCCCAAACCCACTGAACTATATATCACCAAGAGTGAATTGTACTGCGTGTAAGTGGAAAAGTGAGAAAAAAAGATTATAGAGAACGCCGGACAGTTACATATTCGATCTGATGGTTACATGTGGTTTTGTGGTTATTGCTCTGAGCCCGTGGGCTGCTGGCTCTTAGACCACAGGCGGATCTGAGAGATAGTGACTGGAAGTGCAAGGGCACTCGACCCCTGAGTGCTCCGGCTGCTGCCTCTCAGTGAGGGCGATGGTTGGTCATATCATCATTCTGACCTTCTTTATCATTCTTTTGATGAGGATGCTACATTCAGAATGGGTTTGACAGGAGAACTGTGAATGAAAACATGGTGAGCAAGGAGGGGTCTCTGTAGTGAACAGCCGTGCTCATGTAAGTCTCACATCCTCACTGAGACTCGGGCATGGGCCCCTGGGTGATAATCATTCCATTAAGAAGATCCAGCTTCAAACACGTTGTTGTCATTATCAAAATTAGTATAACTGTACTGCAGAGCATTTACTTGTTAACGTGAGGTCAGTTTTATTTTTTAGTTCTGATATTTAACATATGGACATAGATTTGCATATCACATTGCAGAGCCTCTGTATCAACCTGCCCTGCTTTCCAGGACACACAGGGATTAGAAAGAGGTGCACTCTGACACCATCACTATAGGAGCAGGTTTAAGAGGACTCTGCACAGCCCACATGACACATAGCCTCTCACCCCAGGTGTGGCAGTGACAAGTCAGCTCCTCCAGCTAGGTGTGGCTCCGTTTCGGATTTGTCTCAATTATCATCTACGATTTGCCCAGATATCTCCAGCGAAGCCACCTCCCTCTTGCCACACGGCTTACATACCTTGTCTTTATGGCATACTATGTCACAGCACAGCTTCTCTCTCCCACGTGTAGTACATACACACGTGTCCCCACTCACTCGGGGTCCACGCACTACTATGTCCTTTTTAACCACCCAGAACATCTTATCTTCCAAAAATGACTTGCTGGAACATCAGGCTTCTCTCTTTTTATGATTCCAAACAGGATGTATGTCTCAGAAATTAATTCTCAGAAATTAATAAAGTTACTGCAAACTCTTTTTCAGAAGAAAGGGGCATAACACTAAAAAATAATATTTTCAAATATCTTCAGTATTAATAGTTAAGTCAATTACGGCATAACCCAACAATTCAGTATTGTATGACCATAAACATCAGGTTTTTCAAGAATCATGATGATACGGGAAGATGCTTTTGTATTGATGTTAAGTGAAAACATAAAATTCAAAATTGTGCCTGCAGTCCTAGAAGAGCACAAGGAGGAATATGCAGTACCTTTGGAAATGGCTGTATTCAGTCCCCTTTTGTGTTAGTCACATTTCCATAGAGAAACAAAACCTACAGGATGCATATGTAAAGGAAGAGATTTACTCTCAGGAATTGACCCACACAATTACGGTGGCTGACAGTGACACCTGGGCATGCTCAAGAAGGCCTGCGATCTGCCGCGTGCAAGCTGGAGACGCAGGAAAGCTGGTGTTATGACTGAGGCCGAGGCCAAGGGCCTAAGAGCTGGTTGTGCTGAGGGCAATAGAAGGTCAGTGCCCCAGCTCTGGCAGTACAGCCGAAAGGCCAGATTCTTTTCTCCTCTTCCTTTTTGTTCTGTTCAGACCTTCAACAATTTGGGGAGGGCAAACCGCTTTAGTTTGTCCACCAGGTCAACTGCTAATTTCATCTGGGAACACCCTCACGGACCTGGCCACCCTGTGGTCCAGTCATGTTGACTCGTAGAATTGGCAGCCACGCCATCTATGGGACCCACAGTGCAAATTCTCCTAGAAAAGGTGCCGAGAATTTATGAACAAAATAAACCCCTGGGGTACGTACAATAGGATATTAGTTCTCCTCACGTTTCTTAGGCCAGAGCATGCCCTGGTGTTGCTGTAGTAACTAACAATGGCCCCAAATCTCTGGCTTAACATAACCAAAGCTTATTACGTACTCACACTCTCTCTTTAGTATGAGTTGGTAGAAATACCTTCCATGTCCTAAGGTCCAGAGGATTGTCTGGGCCTGTGGTCACTCTGATTGTTGCCATGGCCTCTTCTAACACGTTCTGTGAGCTGACTGTGCTCGAAGAAGGTTGTGGACTAATCTCTTCTGGCTGTCTTGGCTTACTCAGCTTTCCTCAAAAGCGTTTTAGTCACCCAAGGACGGGGAAAACGAAGGTTTCTGTTGACACGTGCTTTTAAGGTGTGGCGGACTGCTCCGTGGCTGGTAGAGCCTCTGCCGGGAGCTGACGTTTGTTTCCCTCCTCACGTTTGGCAGTTCAGGGCATGCCCAGAAGGCTAGCTGTGCCAGTGTACTCAGACACCGAACACGTTATTTACCCACACCTATCAAAATTGGATCTGCAGCCTTTAAAAGAATACTAGAAAGGAAATGCGATGAAGGAGGTTTTCTTTGGAAATGCAGTTCAAAACAGGTTTTCTGTCTCTAATGGATGTAGTTGGCAGGATGTATTTTTGGGACGTGGTGACAGCGTGGTTCTTTGGGGCTCCACCCCAATCCCCGAGGTCATGGCCAGACACAGACACTGTTCCAGCAGATGGGAAGATCGGTGAGGCTTTCATACCGACAGTTGGTCCTCTCCCTGCCCCAGCTGGTCTGCTCTCCGTACCACAAATGCCGCTGTCCGGGAAGACGGAGTGCCCTTCATTCTTTCACTCAGGCTCCTCGAGGGACTTCCTGTTAAATCATCATGTCTTTTTCTCCTGAAAGTACCTTTTGGTTAATTTTAACCCATTTTCATTTCTAAAAATATGATGTGAAGGGAACAGTGGAGTTGAAAGTAAAGCTTAGTGTCAGCAAACAGTAGAATTTAATTTCAGTGACTAGAGGGGTGTGGGTGACTTTCTGCAAACAAATGCCATCTTAGACACGGCAAGGGTGGCCGTGAGCAGAGCCCAGGACCCCGCCCTTGCGGGCCGCGCAGTGAGCAACCAGTGACGAGCTGAGAGTGGTATGTGTGTGCACGTTTATTTTTGATTAAGTGGGATATTGGTTTCCTGTTGCCACCATAACAAATTACCACATGCTTAGCGGCTTCAAACAGGCCAGTTTGATTTTCTTACGTTTCTGGAGGCCAGAGTCTAAAACAGGTCTCACTGGGCTAAAGTCAAGGTGTTGGCAAAGCTCTGTTCCTTTCTAGAGGTTCTCGGGGAGAATCTGTCTCCTTGCGTTTCCTGGCTTCTCATGGCTTTCTTCTATTCTCAAAGTCAGTAGTGTCAGGCTGAGTCTTTCTCACAGTCCTGTGTCTTTGGTTTTCCTTTTCTGCCTTCTTCTTTCACTTTAAATTATCTTTGTTATTACATTCCCCCACCTAGATAATCCAAGACAATCTTCCCTGTAGGAAACAGTGATAGAAAATGAGACCAGAGAGCTAGGTATAGGTGAGATTATATAGTACCTTAAAGGCCAGGGCATGGACTTTGGATTTTATTCCCGGAGCGATGGGCAGCTGATGGTGCTTTTAAAGGTTAATTGTAGACAAGCAACATAATTTGAATTATATTTTTAAAAGGATCAGTGTAACAGACCATAGGCAAGCAAGAACAGAAGCAAGGAGACTAGTTAGGACACAGTCCTGTTGCCAGGGATGGAGAAGTGTGATTTGGGTTGAGGGACAGCAGTTAGGGTTGAGTAATGGGTGGATTTGGGATTCGTTTGAAGGTGCAGTTGGTTGGGTTTCATTATGGATCAGATAAAGGGTTCAGAAGAAAGAAAATTTTGACCCGAATGACTGGAGGAACAGGACTGAGACTGGAAACAGTGGAGAAGGAGCAAGTCTTGGAGAAGATATTAAGAGTTGAGTCCAGATATGTGAAATCTGAGATGCTTGTTAGGCATCCAAGTGATGTCAGACAAGCATTTGGGTAAATAAACCCAGAGTTCAGGCAAGAGGTTGGAGATTTAAATTTGGAAGTCATAAGAATGTAAATGATATTTAAGACCATGACTTAGGGAGAGAGTATGAATGGAGAGGAGAGGAGAAGCAAAGAGAAAAGATGGGGGAGGGGAGGGAAAGGAAGAGAAGGGAAGGGAAGAAGAAAGGTCTAGGTTGAGATTGAGTCCTGGAGCAAACTGACATTTAGAGAAATACTGGTGAATTGAGAAGGATGTATAAAAACACTGATATTAATGTTAAATTAATATGAATACATGCACATCATTTAGTGAACATTAAATATGATGAAGTGAAGTTAAAATGATTATTGAGGTCTGGGGCATAAGAACTGGGACAATGGCTGGAGGCTGGCGGGTAATCTTTATCTTGTTGGAAAATACTCGGTCTGAGATGCGATGGGAACTCCAAGTGGACCGGAAGTCTAGCCCAGAGTCTTCTGTGCTTTATTCCCTGTGGTTCAGTTACATCTAGAAGTAGTTCACCTCTGCAACTTTACTTGGGTGACTCACCCACCTGGAATAACCGGACTTTTTCATCTCTTTTTATCTTTTTTTAAAGTCCTATTTATTCTTCAAGATCCTACTCAGATCTCCCATCCTTCCAAGTCCATTCCCAGTTCTGCCCAGTGACGTGAGTTCCTTCCTCGTCTGGACCATTTTATGTTTCGGATAGGTCTTTACGGAGCCCTTTGCTCAGGGTGCCCTGTGTTGCGTTTATCTGTGCTTGTGCCGTCGCCTGCAGTGTTGTTGAGGCCGTGGAAATGGGGCTACTCTTTTAATTCATCTTACAATTTGTAGACTTTTTGTACCAAGAAGGTATACTATATATGGGTTGTATGTGTACGCATGCAATATCTTATCTTAATGGTGGTCAGAAATATAGGCTAGAGATTATAGAAAAGCTCAGCAACAGATGCATTTAGCCCTGCATGAGTGTATCAGGTGCATGGGAATGATAGGTGCAGCAGGTAGATAGACACGTGCGGAAGCATTCAGCTTTGGGAAGTGGCCTGAGTATCACGCTAAAATTAGCACCTATGTTGGAGGGATCAAAACTGGTGTCACACATAATGTAAGTTTAGATTATACCCAGTTTTAAGGTATACGTAGGCTAGCTTGTTATCTTCCCCTTTATCTTAGAACTTAAATTGTGTGTGTGTATGTATAAAAAACTGACCAGGATCTCAGAGAAATACAAGGTTTGAAGATGTCATACATGCACAGGGTTGGCATAAACTACTTTCTAGGCGTTTTTTCCTTTTTTGTTCCCAAATAGTTTATCAAGCTTGGGAGAAAATATGCATAGTTGCTACACCTTAGATTGTAATATACTATACCAAGCTAATCATAGATATTTATGTTCTGCATAAACTTTGTCTATCCATGACGAGCATTTAATGAAGATAGTTCATCTGGAAAGGAAGTCAAATTAAATAATTCAAAATGCATGTGATGCATATTCACCAAAAATGCGCTGTTTGGATTGAGCTAACAAAGAGAAGCCAGGCCTCAGCAAGGCAAGCTGAGACTCAGGCTTTCTCTCCATGGGATGTGGTGGGCCCTCACCCCACCTTTTATGCTCCCTGTTTTGGACATTGTGCTTTGGCCCATTTTTATTGATCCCTCTAAATACCAACACAGGGCGGGGCAAAAGTAGGTTCACAGTTGTTCATGTGAAAAATCATACAATAATTAATAAATAATACAAGAATAAACTGTTTCATGTACTCACAACTGTAAACCTACTTTTGCTTCACTCTGTATATCTCTATTGGATATTGCATAGATATAATACAAAGTTATCCTCCAGTTGCTGTATATACATCTAAAGACTATATAATATATTCAAATAAAATTTTCAAGGTAGATTTTACTTTTTTAACATGAGAGCAAAATTAATTAAGGAAAATATGCAGCGAAGCTAAGGGAAGGATGGTAAATTGTGGTGTTTTCATTTTTGAGGAATAATCACACTATTGTGTGGAAAAGGAAAGACCCAGGCATTTAATTGAAGATCATTTCCCACTCCCATGCAAACTGAAGAAAAACAGCAGCAAATAGCAATGGTAGACAAAGGTATTTTGGCTCATGAACCAGGCTATGAGGCCATGATACAGGGCCACAATCTCTTATCGGCAATTCTAAAACCCAAATAGCCCTAAATACAAAAAAATGTTTTTGTGACTCATTCGGGGTCAAAACCTCTCTTGACTTGACCTGAAAGGAAGTGATATACATAGTCTTTTTCTTTGTTGTATGACTAGTTGTGTGTTTTGCTAATGATATATTCATGGTTGTGTGATATCATACATGGTATTTACTTTCTAAAATCAAAAACATCAGCAAATACTATAAAGGAGTGGCCAGTGAGGTAAAAGAAGTCATGAGGCCAGTGAGGAAAGCCTTGTGAGCTGGAGTGAAGAGAAGGCTGAACTTTGAAGATCTGATTTGGCAGCAGAGAGTTCTTGGTGACTGAAGGGAGCAGTCGGAGCGTGTTAAGAGAACGGGAGGAGACTGGCAGGAGGCAGCCATCGGTATAGTCACTTTCCCAAGGAGTTGTTTTTTCCTCCTTTTTTAAATCCTTACCTGAGGACATTTTTTTCATTGCTTTATAGGGAGAGAGGAAGGGCGGTAGAGACAGAGACAGAGAGAGAGAGAGACATTGATGTGAGAGAGAAACCTCGATCGGCTGCCTTCACATATATGCCCCCACTGGGGCTTGAACCCACAATCTAGTAATGTGTCCTGACAGGGAATCAGGCCCACGACCTTTCAGTCTATAGGATGACACTCCAACCAGCTGAGCCGCACCAGCCAGGCCCTAAGTTTTGGTAGAGATGTAACAGTTGAGAAGCTCTTATAGCATTGTCTAGTAGGAATTATTTGGTGGAGAGGGAAACAGTGATGACCGAAGGAGAAGGGGTTTTGCAGGAACAAAGTCCTAAGAAGATGAAAAGTGACGGGTGGAATTCTTATACAGATGGAAGTGTTGGCCTTGGAGGGGCACAAAGTCAATTCCTCCTTAGTGACAAAGAACGCAGAGTGAGGGGACAACTGAGAGTAGGTTGGTGGGTTTGTCGAGAAAAACGAAGAAAATAAACTTATAATTTCTTTCATTTTCTCAGTGAAATAAGAAGCAAGATAACCAGCTGAGAGCGAGGAGGTAGAGAAGGTCGGGAGGACGAGGACACGCAGACAGAAATGGTGGGATGGCAGAGTACACTGAGTAGTGCGTGATGGGGTCATCAGGCAGTGCGCAGGGACCACGCGAATTAGAAATCTGAATTTATTTGTAGAAGGGATACATTTTTGCCTCGGCTTACCCTACAGTATGGTCCTACATGATTGAGTGGAATTTAAGATCTCGCGGAGGACAATTCCATCTTGGGTGTTAATCTTCCATAAGGATACATTATAGACACAGAAGGTTTGAATTCTGAATTGCCTATTTTCTGTAACATTGGGAATGGTGATTTTTTTTAACCACAAAATGAACCGTCTTGGTAGAGGATGATTAGGACCCTTTTTACTACAACATATTCTGGCAACAGGGGTGACATCCTGAGGACAATGCAAGCATACACCAAGGGCTAGTGTAAATACATTTTCAAGTGCTGTTGGGAGGCAAGTTTATACAACCTTCATCCTGAAACCCAATCATATCCTGTATTTAAAAACATTGCTTTGAGGTCATATTGAAGAGATTTATGTCATTTAGTCCGCTTCCTGAGGTTCCCATGCTGAGAGGTTTTCATTACTTCTTGAAGTAAATAAATTATTGGGCACTAAACAGAGGCATGCTGTGCTCCTGCCATTCGGAAGGTGACATATAAGCCATATTGAGATTTCTCATTTCCCCAGCTGTATCTATAACAAGATATTTGATCCCAGGCCATTATTCCAAGTGTGAGAAAAACCTAGAGATGAGAGATGGTATACAAAATTCAAGGAGCAGAAAGAAAAGCACTATGGCTGGGAATGATGAGGGATGGTACCTGGAAAGTCAAAGTGGTATAAGCCTGGTTTTAAGAATGTTTGCATTTTAGAAAGAACTCTGGCTTCAGGATAGAGAATGCATTTGAAGGTGACAATCCTGGAGGAAGGGAAACCAGTTAGGAGGCCATTGCAGAAACTGGGGCTTCAAGACGGTGGTCACAACTAGGGAAGTGACCACACAGATGGGTAGAAGTAGATGGACTTGTGAGAGCTTTAGAAAGGAGAATCAATGGGAACTGGTTTCTGAATAGGATTTAGGAGAGGAGGCTCAGTGGTTGTCAAGGATGCATTCCAAACTACTGGTGTGGTTAATGGGACTGTCGTGTGGAGACCAAGACAGGCGTACTCTCTGACTTCACAATGTTTAAGTCCAGTGGATGAAGAGATCAGTGCCTGCCAGTTCCAATCTAGGGATCTAGATCCAATCCACTGACAGCAGGTGGTGAAGAAGGCCTTAGCTGTGCAAAAGAGGGGCTCCTGTCCATTACTAGCGGGGGCAGGGAACACTTTCCAGAGAGTGTTATCATTACAGGTCAGAGCTGAGAGTGGTCTGTGTGTGCACACGTGTGTGTGTATGTGTGTCTGCCTTGGGGGTGGGTGAGATGAGAGAGGAAGAGGCCCTTGTCAGTGTAGATGAGGTGGGGTGACTTGTGGCAGATGAGCTCTGAGCTCATGGCTCAGTCTCCACAGTCCAACTGTAACAGCTCTACCTTTCAGATTTTTCTGTCATACGAGGGGAGTTCTTGTTTGGTTTCCTTTTTAATCTGTCTATGGATGGCTTGCCATTTCCCTGTGGAGAGACGATGTTTTTCATTTCTTAAAATCTGACCCTCTAGCTGCATCGTATAAATTAGCCGAACACCCCCCCAAAAACTCACTTGCATCTGACCAACAAAAATCCATATGTATCTCCAGAACAGACTACATACAACCTGAGTCAACTTACATATGAAAAACATTTAAAACGATGCTTATTATATGGTGTAGAAAACTCATTCGTATTTATTCCTTAGCAAAGGTCTGAATAACGCTGTCTGGGCACTATTGGTTACTAAAAACAGGAAGCAGGAAATGGGATCTCTATTCTTGGAAAGGCAATGTAGATGTGGAAGTAATTGGAACAGAACATTTATATTCTCATTTGGGTCAGGAAAACTGTGTCGCAGGAAGTTTGTAATACATTGCTGACTATTGCTATTCCAAACCCATATTTATGAGAACTCTAAAAGCACACATTCAGCTCGTTTAGCTTTATTAGTTATTTGGTTACATATGGAAGTGAGCATTTAGATAGTGAAATGAAAAACTTTAAGTAGTGATAGTTTAAATTTAAAATAAAAATTTTATGATTTTCACAAAAGAAATGTCTTAACCTAGAGGAATGAGCTTGAGTGGCTGGGTGGGTTTACCAACCTTAACAGCGACCATGTCCAGGGCGCAGGGTTCCAATGCCTTTCACTTACTACCTCATATAATTGTTTATGGAAGTTTTGTTACTTTTTATTGCTCGAATTTTTAAAAACAAAAATCTGAAAGATTTTCAATTTGAAAAGAAAAAAATTGGGACTTTACATCTTAAAACAGGTTTTTAAGGAAGTGATTTGGATTGGTTGGGAAACAACTAATGGACTTTTGGAATTCCAAAGGAATGGAAATTTGCAAGAGAAATGTCATGTATGAAGTCTGGGGGTGAGACCCAATAAAGAACAGAGAGGAGGTTACCTGGGTGGAAGAAAACACCATACCTAGAGACCAGGTGTGGGATCTGGGACCCATGGTGTGGAGGGAAAGGTATTTAGATTTGATCTACTAGGTAAAGACAGGAAAATTAGTATGTGTGTGTGCATGTATATGTATTTATATAAAGTATATATGTGATATAAATAATAAATTCCAGTTATATAGAGTATTCATTTATTGGTATAACACACTCCTGTCCATTGATGGATGAATGGATGAAGGTGTTTTATATACACAAATACTATGCAGCCATTAAAAAGGAGGGACCCCTGCAATTTGCAACAACATGGATGAACCTTGAGGACACTATGATAAGTAAAATAAGTAAGACAGAAAGGCAAATACTGTATTATTTCTCTTATATGTGGAATAAAAAAGCCCAAACTCAAGGGAAAAGAGACCAGATTTGTGTTTATGAGAGGCGGAGTGCGGGGGGTGGGGCATTAGGTGACAGTGGTCAGTAGGTGCAAAGTTCTGCTTGTAAGATAAGTAGGCACAGCATGCAGGGTACGGCGTGGTGACTACAGTCACACTGCTGTGTGGTGTATGTGACAGCTGTTAAGAGAGTAGATCCTAAGAGTTTTTGTCATCAGGAAAATATTTTTTTCTTTTTGGTATTGCCATTAGATGTCCATGGTGACTAAACTTACTGGGCTAATCATTTCATGATATACATGTAAGTCAAACCATTATCCTGTACATCCTCAACTTACACGGTGCTGCACGTCAGTTACATCTACGTGAAGCTGAAAAAAATCACGTTTCTTGAACATTGTATGGAAAAAGGAATGTGTGGTATTTCCTTAAACTTGAAAATTCATAATAAGATGATTGAGTAGCAAGGCCAGAGGTGTTATTTAATGGTTTTTAGTGGTGGTTCTAGGGTATTGGAAGTCATATCTTTAGAAGTTTAATTTTCTGGGACACAAAACTCAACTCATCTTCTTTGCTTGGATTTGTTTCTGTTAGACGAGGAGTTCTCTGGCCGCAGCTATTTTATTTTGAATTTTACATACCAGTATTCTCTATTCTCAGATAGAGTTTCAATTTAAGGGGAACTTTTGCAGCACACATTGATTGTGGGGAAGGTTATAAACAAAAGTTTAAGGATTTCTTTCTCTGTTTTTCTGGTGAAAAATGTCTGAACAGCTCCTGCCACAGCCTTGAGAAGGTCCCCCAGGAGACACACTTAAAGTGATGACTGAAGGTTACAGGGAAACTTAACTCTTTTCCAGTATGAGGTCGAGGACGTTATAAATGGTTTTCAGAAACCCCGTGTTTGGGCACACCTGTGTCAGCTCAGCCTCTCTCTTCTCTCTCCCGTGGCTGGCGATCTATCTTCACGTTTTGCAGTCCCTCCCACTTTACTAAGCTAAAAGATTAGAAAAATCTGCTCGCTGCCCATATGTGCACCACATTCCACGTTGCCTCACTTCTGCTCAGAAACGAATATTCCCATGAAAAAAGAACCCAGAGTTAGTAGGCTCGCCACACACTGGGATTCGTACCCCACAACTACCCGGAGACCAAAGTTGCCAATTTAAGAGGAGCGCTTTCAAAGCCCAGAAATGCAGGATAAGCTAAATCCACTTTATTGCTACTACCCATCTCCGTTTCTGGGGTTGGCCTACAACTCTCTTGATTTTATCATAGGTTTTCTCTTTCCAGACCATAGATGTAATAATACTCCCTGTAAAAGCTCAAATGATACAGAAATATAGGAAAAGGAAATTTAAAAAGCCACTGAAGCATGCGCACTCCTGCCTTCAAGATAAATGTTAACAGTTCAGTGTCTACACATATGTAGACACATCCATACACAGAACATTTGATTGTTAAAGAAAAATGGGATCACACTGAACAATGTCCTAGATAAACTTCTGAATGAGTAGATGAGAGCTTGGTCATTCATTCAACAAACACTCATGGAGGGACTACTGTATGCGGTGCACTGTCCTAGAAAGGGGACTTGCAGGGCGAAGCAGAGAGCATCTCTGGATTTGTGTATATTCCGAAGAGGAGAGAGTCAGTGAGCATGCAGACAGAGACATAAGAGCATCTCAGATAGGGTTGGTGTTACAGAGAAAACCATATGCTGTGCATATACCTGAAACTAATACAAAAAGTGTTGAAGGTAAAAAAGAAAAATATGTTGAACAATTTTATGCAATGCCTGTGTTGCCAATAAAGCATTTGGCTGAAAAAAAAAAAGGGTAATGGGAGACTGAATGACAAAGGCAGGGAAGGGGCCTCAGGGGAAGTGGCTTTTGAGCTGAAGCCTGAGTAATGAGGAGGAGGCAGCCATGCCAGGAACGGTGGGAAGAGTATTTCAGGCAGTGGGAAGAATAAAGACAATGAGGGGACAGAAAAGCTTGAGGAAGTCAGTGTTTCTGAAGCTTAATGAGCAGGGGAGAGTGGGAGGAGGGGAGGTCGGAGGCAGGTAGGGGCCAGATCACGCGGGGCCCTTCAGCTGTGCTGGGAGGTATTACTGCAGAGGTGGAATTAAAACTCTCCGGGCAAAAAGATGGATTGTTCACTAAGTGGTGTTGGGACAACTGGCCTTTCATGTTGAAAGTAAGGTAGCTATGCCACATCATATACAAAAATAAATTCCAGATGGGCAACAATCCCCATAAACAAAGTTAAAAGATAGCAAGAATTGGGAGAAGATATTTGCAATAAGTGTGTGGGAAGAAGAATTGATACAATGTATATGATTCTTACTAATTGGTAACACTAATAACCAAACAAGAAAATGATCAAAGGATATAAACTAGCAATTCACAGAAGAAAAAAGTGTATGGTCCATAAGCATAAAGAGATAACCAACCTTACTAATAATCAGGGAAATGCAAACGAAAACAGGACAAAATGAGGTACTGTGTCATAGTCATCTGGATTGACAGAAACTTAGAAGTCCTGCAGTGACAAGAGATGATGGCCCTCCTCTTATGTGCTGCATGGAAACTGTGGCCACTTTGGAGACCAGTTGGCGTAGGTGATAAAATGGAGATGATAATTCTCATGGCCCAGCAATGTCCTTTCTAGTCTGGTGCCAGAAAGGCTCTCTGGTGCCTCTGCACGGAGATGGATATAAGGATGCTCAGGGAACATGTTTGTTTTAGTGGAAAAACTGAAAAAACCTAAATGTTCATATGTAAATAAGATGAATAAATAAAATGTAGATGGCTATTTAATGAGTTACAGTTCTACACAGGAGTTAAAAAGAACGAGCTAGATCTGTCTGTCTGTCTGTCTAAACATGGGTATCTTTCAACAAACATAAAATTAAATGTCAAGCATAGGTAGCGACTGCTACGTATAGATAACATAGTATCATTTTTTTTGGTTAAAAAGAACATGCAAAAAAATACTCAATAATAATCAATTGTTTGCAAACTACAACTAAACTGTTTTCGTATGTCTAAGAGTAGCTTTTACATTTTTAAATGGTTGGAAGCATTTTTAATGAATAATATTTAATGACACGTGAAAATTACATGAAACTCAAATTTCTGTGTTTGTAAATAAAGTTTTATTGGAACACAGCCAAGCCCATTCTTCTACATATTATCTATTTGCTGCTTTTGTTACAAAGTCATAAATGAGCAGAGTTGGCAAAAACCATAGAGATTGCAAAGCCTCAGATATTCATTACCAATCCTTGGCAGAAAAACTTGCAGATCCATGTTCTGTATTGTTCAGGGACATTATTTTCTAAATGGCCAGAAGTATATCCATCTCATTCAGGGTGGTGGCTGCGAATGGAGGGACCTGAAACTGAGGAGATCTGTCAAGGGTTTCTCTAATGTTTCTAAATCTGAAAAACCTTAAAAATTGTCAACTCTGCCTGGTGGGAATACAAGTGTTTGTTATATTAAGTCCTTGTACTTTTCCATACTTTTTAAAAGCCTTGGAAAAGGTAAAAATAGAAATACATTTTGTAGACATTATTCTGTATCAGTGCATACAAACCACTGTATATGTTCTAACAGTTGGAGAGCAGTCTACTGTATAGGTAATAGAAATTTCTTTTTGAATCTCCTATTTATGAACATTTAAGTTCTTCCAGTTTTTGTTATCATGAATAGTACAGCAAATATCTTCATATTGCATCTTAATGCATTTGTGTAATTATTTCCATTGAACAAAATCCTAGACGTTGGATTCCTTGGTCAAATAAAAAAAAGTCTACATTTAAATTTTTGATGTATGTTGCCAAATGGCCCTTCCTAAATGCTGCATCACGTTACCTTGAAAACAGAGTGAATATTATTAGTTTTTGCCAAACTGGTAGGTAACAAGTGTTGTCAATTACAGTTTTAATTCGAGGCTCAGGATCATTCCATGAAATTACAGGCTATTTGATATCTCCTTCTTTTCAATGCCTGTTCAGGTCCAATGGTCCAGAAGAAATTTGGTGCTGAAAAATAACCCGCAATTTACACTTTTAATCAAGTTATACAGTTTAATAGCAGGAAAGATGCTTCAGGAATCACTATGGGAGAGTCATATCATTTTCTCTAGGAAAACGAGGCCAAATTTGGAACTGGCTTCTGTCTTCCCCTGTAATCCATTTTCTTCTTCCCAGCAGCCTGCTTTCCTTAAGTCCTTTTAGGATCTCCTCTAAATGTATTTGAATTTTTGAGGTGCTTGGCTTCTTTTCATTGCTTTTTAGTAGTTTCAAAATCTCAAAACTGCTGTAGCACTTTCTCCCTGGGCTTAATCAAAGCCACATTGACTATATTCTGAGGTGTCACTAATTTCACTGCTGAACGCCACAAATCATGTTATACCTGTGTGTCTGTGAGGTCCTTTCCAGTTCTTGGACTTAGGTTGAGTTTATAGGTTTCTAATTAAACAGCTGGCCAGCTCGTATAGCATTTTCATGTTCCTTTATCTTGTGTGGTCTGTGTGACTCTTGAGGATGAGGAAAGGGGAAGGGCGTCCTTAGCCTCACTTTATAGAAGAAATCAAAACTCCAAAAGATTAAATGAATTGCCCAAGATCACCCAGTTAATAGTGACAAGATCCTCCGTCTTTCAGTTCTACCATCTTTTAAGGTTCTGTGATGCAAATAGAAATGTTTATATTTTTAATTTTATGCTGTAATCTGTAAGATCCTCTAATTCTTTGCCAGTTGTGTGCATTTTGGGTAAGGATTTCCAGAACTGTTTTTTTTTAAAGCCCAGAAACATCAAAGGCATACCATTTTAAAGAAGGAAATTCATGATTTTCTAGTAACATGTCAAAATGTAAAATTTAGGTTAAGATTTAGTTTATATAATTTATTCTTTTTTTAAAAGTCTCTAGTCATATGTAAACTCAAGGTTAATTATGTGTGTATTTTGGCCTCATTTGATAGGAGTTAAAAGTTCATTTTATAACGCATGTATTATAGAGTCAAGGAAGAAAAGTAAAATGCATACCCAAGGAAACGCATATCAACAGGATGCCCTAGTACAGCTGTCTTTCAAAACTCATTAGCTATTACTGATGAAGCTCCAGCTAGAACCATGCAGTTAGAGCCATGTGGGAAATAAGTTAACTGGGAATCAAGAGCAGAAAGAAAAAGATACCTGCTTTTTATTAGGAGTTGAAGTGTGTTATAATTGGATTGAGCTGCAACCCAGGCAGCCCCCTTCATGCTGACATCTGCAAAGTGCATATAAAACTGTGTTGAGGTGCTATTTTCTGTGGCTGTGTGGACACATGTCATTTAGTTGAAAACCAAGGCTTTGGGGGTCATTCATGCTGACTCCTGCTAACCTATGCTGAGGAAGCTTGTGTGTCCCTGATTAGGGAGATTCCCACGTGTTTCACTATGGAAAAGAATTGAAATTCTTTAAGAGCAGTTATAAATGTTTGGTCTTTGATCTGATATAAATCAATGACCAAAGTATGAAGTTAAGGCTATCAGAGTCCACATCAGATTCACAGTAGTGTAAAAATGTCACTTGTAAAAGATTGCTTCTTTTAAGTGAAATGGTGAAATGTAATGTTCAAATACGTCTTTGCATTTGGTTGATGTTGCTCTAAATGAAAAGTTGAGCTTAGATTTAGTCAAGGAGAAACACCTCTGCCTATAAAAATTGTTTTTCAAGTATTTAATGGATGAATTTATTATTACGTAGTTTAATTAGCTGCCACATTTTACAAGTTATTAACAATTACTGTACTCCTTGTCAGACAACAGAAAGATCAGAGTTAACGGAACCAAGGAACCCATCGAGTTTAAATCGAATCAGTGGTTTGGAGCAACAGTGAAAGCTCACAGAGGGAAAGTGGTGGTGAGTATGAATTGCGGGCTTGTGGGGCTGCTCGTGAATAAAACACACACCAAAGTGCTCTAAAACTCGTATTTACAGAAGTCCTTTCATGTGAGAACATGTCAGGTTTTCCAAGATGAGCTTATCAGCATTTTGAAACAGAAATTGAGTGCTTAAAAATTAAAGAATCTATTTTAGCATTTATTTTTTTATTTTAAAAAGATTTTATTTATTTATTTTTAGAGAGAGGAGAGGGGAAGGTGGAAAGAGCGGGAATGAAACATCAATGTGTGGTTGCCTCTTGCACAACACCAACTGAGGACCTGGCCCACAACCCAGGCATGTGTGCCCTGACTGGGAACCGAACCAGTGACCCTTTGGTTCCCAGGCCCATGCTCAATCCACTGAGCTACACCAGCCAGGGATATTTTAATATTTAAAGCCATAGGAAATTAAAGCTTGTTTTCCAGAAGATCAATGAGATATTTTCAGATATTTAAAAAGCAATTAAGGGAGATAGGGAAATAAAAACTCCACCTTAAAGGGGTGCATTAAAGGGCTGATTAAACATGACCGTAACAATAGGACTGCTACTTTTCTGATTCATGTATTGTGGTGTCATCGATCCTTTTTAGGACAAGGGAAAGCTTTATTTGACATTGTAACTACTAGTGACATACGTCTCTGAGTACATCCATACTTTTTAAAGTAAAAAATGCTCACTCCCCAACTGGTATCTTTCAGGTTTAAAATGCTATGACTTTATGATTCTGTTCTCTTATTATTTCTGAGCAATGATGCATGTCTAAGTTATTGAGAAATAAATTACATTAAGCTAATCTAAATACTTTTTTTGTTAGGGGAATTTTTTAAACCATCGGCTTTAACTTCCTTACAATAATAAAGCAATAACTCTGGTGTTCAGGATTTCTTTAAAGCTGTTTGAAT
>VMDR010010152.1:0-31525 GCA_007922815.1 Macrotus californicus | reverse complement strand
CTCTTGCTTGTCTCTGCTGTTTGTGGATTGAAATTTCACCCTTGGTCTCCTTGGCTTCCAGCTTGCAGATGGCAGACCGTGGGACTTTCAGCCTCCATAATGATGAGCCAATCCTTCATAATTAGTCTGTTTTTATAGATCTGTATAGATCCTATTAGTTTTGTGTTTCTGAAGAGCCCTGACTAATAGAGCAGAGAAGACAAATAATTGCCAGAGTGTGATCAGTGTCACAAAGGAGGTAGGTATTTAATACAAGAGAAGGGTGACAAGATGCCTCTGTAGGGATCAAGGGAGAGCTAGGAAGGCTTCATGGAAGAGACAAAGCTCAAGGTAGAAATATTGGGCATTCAGTACAAATACTGCGTCCACGTACACCCACAAAAATGCAACAGGTGAACACATGGGTCTAATCCTGGGTATCTCCACCTCAGCACTGTTGACATTTGGGACTGGACCATTCCCTTTTGTAGGCACTGTGGGGTGCTTAGCAGCATTCCTGGTCTCCGCCCACTAGATGTTAGTAGCACCTGCCGCTACACACAGTTGTGACGACCTAAAATGTCTTCAGACTTGGCACAAATCTCCCCTGGTTGAGAACCACCGGCCTAACCTTAGCTCTTCTCTTTCTGACAGCAAAAATGAAAGCTTGGGTGATTTAAGAAAGCAGAGGACTCTTGGGTTCACTATTTGTCCTCCCCTGGAAATGGTACAAGTAGTACCACAGTCCTTCAAACAAAGAAAAAGCTTCTTGGAGCAGCGCAGTCTACAAAGAATTGCAGCCTCTCTAAGTTCCAGCCTTCTTCCACAAGTGGGGATATTTAAACCCTCCTGGACTCCGTACTGTCAAGAACATTACAAGCACTCAAAAATCATACCTTTTATTATTATTGCTTGAACCTGTCAACACTGAAATTAGTCAAAACTGAAATCTCATAGAACTTAGTCATCATGAATACCGGGGTAAGAACTTGGAAAAATCATGTGTATTAGTCAGGGTTCTATCGAGAACCAGAACCAATAAGGTATATAGAAATATAGAGAAAGAGATTTATTACGGAGCCTGTCCCACTACGAGAGATTTATTATGGAGAAGTCCCACTATCTGCAAGCTGGAGGCCCAGAGAAGCCAATGGTATGAGTCCCAGTCTCCGTAAGGCCCAGAACCAGCAGTGTCCATGTCCAAGGGCAAGAGAAGAGAGATATCCCCACACAAGTAGGGACCAAATTCGCCCTTCCTCCACCTTTTTATTCTATTCAGTCCCCCCACAGATTGGATGAGGCCCACTCATATTGAGGAGGGTGATCTTCTTAACTCAGTCTATGGATTCGAATGCTAATCTCTTCCTGAGACACCATCACAGACACACACAGAAGTCATGTTTTACCAGCCATCTGGGCATCCCTTAGTCCAGTCAAGCTGACACATAAAATTAACATCACACCATCCTCCAAGAGCATAGGCTCCTTCTGTTTAAAGCCTATATTTTGGAGCAGTAGGTCTGAAGAAGAGCAGAGAAGCAGCCTGAGTTAACTTGATCATGCAAGTCAATCCTGAAAAGATGCGTTAGCTACTTTTTAGATGAGAACTCTTGGCCCTTGTGAATGTCAGTGGGTTTAAACCAATTAGGGTCTGTAGTGAGTTGAATGGCAACTCCCCCCACCCCCAAAAGATATGCCCATGTCTTAACCCCTAGAACCTGTGAATGGGAACTTATTTGTACAAGGAGTTTTTATAGATGTAATTAAGTTGAAGATCTCGAGATAAAATCATCCTAGATTACCCAGACGAGCCCTCAATCCAATGACAAGTGTCCTTCTAACAGGCACACAGAGGAGAGACAAAGGGAGGAAAGAAGGAGGCCTTGCAGACAGGGGAGTTACACAACCACACGCAGAGGAATGCCTGGAAGAAGAAAAAGGATTTTCCCCTAGAGCCTTCGGAAGGAGCATGGCCTTGCCAACACCTTGATTTCAGACTTCTGGCCTCCAGAACGGTGAGAGCACAAATTTGTGTTGTTTCAAATCCCCCAGCGTGTGGTAATCTGTTATGACAATCCTAGGAAACCCATTCAGCGTCCAAGAGCAAAAGAAACAATATTCCATTCCAAGAAACCATCTGAGTTTATCCAGATCCATGCCAAGAGAAAGGTAAAATGCAAGGAAGAAACTTGTAGCCTAGTGAAGGACACAAAATTTAGAAATCACAGAAAACACTCCAAAACCTTTTTAACTTAAAAAAAATTGTATTTTGACCAAAAAAAAACCCCCAAAAAACAGAAAACCCCATCAGAGCTAAAGTAAATTCCTTTTGCTCAGGCAGGCAATCAGCTAATCCTTTGAAAGAAAGCCACAGCCCATTTTGTTTATAGAGCATTCCAGTAACTGCTGGTGTTATTTTTGCTGGGTGGCAAGAGTTGTCCAGGCCCCACCTTGTGGGTCTTACCGCTACAGTGCAATTGGGCCCAACTGCCAACCTCTGCACCTCTTTGCCTGGGGATTTCCTCTGACACCAGAGCCCACTGTGCCACAGAACATGGCAGGTGAAGTGCTGGGAATTAAAAGCCCCCAGAAGTATCCCTCAAGTGGCGTCTGACTGGAGTCAAGCTATACACACCCCAGCAGTAGTTGAGAGTCTCAGACCCTTGAGTCCCCAGCAGGACTAAGCCCCCAATGACCAGAGCACTAATCTGCTCCGTGGCAATGTTTCCCCTCCTGTCTCCCTCCCCTACTCTCCCAGCAACATTTCCTGGGAACACCTCTCAAAGAAATCACTTCCCTTTGAGTCCCTCTGTGAGGGTGTCCTTCTTGAGAAGCGCAAACGAAGACAAATTGCAAACGCACTGAGCTGGAAGCTATTCAGAACCCAAGAGTATAACGTGAACCTCGTGCTTCTTTATTCTTTAAGAATTCATTCTGAACTGCCTGCCAATCTCACGTTAATATTAGAAAATAATCTAAAATATTAGACTGGCGTTTCTTGAAATCGACGTCCGTCCCATTTACTCCAAGGATATATACAGTAAACTACATAGGACTTCTTTGTCTCAACCCCAAGCTTACTGTCCACCAAGACACAGTTCTGAGTCCATAACATCTCTTATATCCATGACTGTTCATTCCCACTGCCACTGCCCCGGTCCCCTCCATCAACACCTCCCGTTAGATGGACCATCTGTTGCTAAACTGTCACAGTAGCCTCCCGAATGGCCCATCCCTGCTTTGACACTTGTCCTTTCCAATCTATTCTTCAGAGAGCAACAAAAGAGATCATTTTCAAACAAGCCAGTTTCCCTTCCAGAAAACCTTTGGCAGCGTCCCATTGCACCTACAAAGAAATCCCAACTCCTCCTCTTGGCCTGCAAGACTTCTCCAGATTCCTTTTGAAGCCACTGTCCTCTTCACTCACAATGCTCCAGGAACCTCAGTTTCCTCTGTTCCCAGCATGAACCCAGCCTCTCCCAGCCTCCAAGCTTTGTGCCTGCTCTTCCCTCTTCCCCAAACACTCTGCTCAGACTCTTGGTTGGTATGAATCCTCCTCATCTTTCAGATCACCTCCTCTGAAGGTCTTCTCCCATTATCTTATCTAAGTGACCCCCCTAAATAGCCCGCTATGTCATTCTCTAACATTGTGCCCTATTTATTTCCTCCACAGAACCAATAACAAGAGCTAATTGTTTCATTTCTTTTTTCATTCATTTTATATATGTGTACATATAAACATATGTGTATGTATACACGTATGTGTGTGTGTGTATCTTTATGTGTGTGAGTGTGTGTGTGTGTATTCAGCCCCTGTTATGTGCCAGGTCCCATCCCTCTAGCAGGTGTGGGGGGTACACAGTGAGCAAAAATAAATGACCCCACCATCAGGAGTAAAGAGTCTAGTGAGAGAGATAACTGTTAAATAAACAACAATATGCAATTTTAAAGCTGGCACTTACTGAGAAGTGTTACATACAGGGGGTCATGAGGGCCCAAACTAGAAAATTTTGGCCCCAAAGAAGTAGACAAATGAGCTGGGGGTCGGTGCAGCAAACAGTTAAGTCAGCAGAGCTGGGTTGTTCAAACCCTGCGTGTTCCCTAGAAAGGCCCGTTCTCAGGACATTCCCTGGAAGACGAGCCCTCAGCCCTGGAATGGTCTGCCTGGCAGAAGTGTTTTTAAATGCCTGAGGCCTTGGGCCACGCTACCAGTTTGATCAAATGGTTTATTCTAGCCATGGATTCATGGTGAACCCAGGTCTCTGCGCTGGGAGGCTGGGGTCTGAGGAGGCGAGGCCAGACACACAGGGGCCACAGGCCTACGCACCGACCTCAGTTAAAACCCCTGGGCACACTTGGGTCAGCTTCCCTGCTGGGCACCCCCTCACTTGTGTGGTCGCACGTGGTGGCTGGGAGGAAGAAATGCACCTGTGCGACTCTACAAGGGGAAAACACCTGGAAACTTGACTATTTCAGAAATTTCTTGTCGAGGAAGATGAAGATCCAAACGACTGTGTTGTTTGTTCAAGGATCTTTCTGACAATCTATTTATCTGAACAACAAACTACTTAAGGAGCCCCCATCAGGGTGAATAGGGGCTCAGAATTCTCGACTAAGGCCATCAAACCACTGCTTCCTCCTCAAGTTTCACTTCCAAACCTCACCTCATATGCACATCACCTGCACCCATGTCTAAAGTGAGTCCATTCTCAGTCAGGCCCTCAATCAGGCCCCTGCCTTGAAAGATCCAAATTGACCAAAACCCTAAAATACTGTAAATATCCTGCCTTTGACACACCAGTTCCCCTTCTGTGATGTTACTGAAGCTGTTGATGTGGTGGTCTCCCTGACTGCCATACGTAATGCATTTGAACTTACTTGATCAACAGGTTATTCTGACAGTCTCTTCTAAGACTCATCAGTCAATCCTCGGCTTCTCATACATCAAGTGTGCACTATCAATGGGTTTCCGTATTCTCCCTTGAACAAGTAAAACTTCACAGGTACCTGCGTCCAACAAGCAATGAACCACCAATAAGTACCTCTCTGGGGACTCTGCCTCAAGGTCAGTCTGGTTCTGGTTCAGCCCCAGGAGTATAAATCTTGGACTAATCTCGGATATTCTGTGGTCCCCTTGTCCATTACCATAGTATGCCACTGCCAGTTACAGTCTATTCTAGTAAAGATCTGCAATTGCCTTAGAGGTCCCATTTGCACTAAGAACAAACCTGGCATTTAAGGGCTGGGACAGAAATGAAATTCCCTGGATCCACGTAGGTAAGTTTTCACTGTGCTAAATAACCATAAAACCTCATTGTCATATAATAGACATTTATTGCTCACACACCAGGGTTCAACTGGCCCAGGGTTCTTCAATCTCCTCTCAGCTCATGCACATATCTGGGAGTCTGCTTCCAGTCAGCTGATGCAGACTGGCCTCAGCTGAGGCTATGAGGGGGACCAGGCTCTGCTCCACTTATCTCTCATCCTCCAGTGGACTAGCCCTGGTATGTTCTCCCAGCTATGACATAGGGTCAGGAGACCAATCCCAGTGCTGAAGGCAAGTTCAGGCCTCTGCTTGCATTGCATCGGCTAACATCCCATTGGTCAAAGCAAGTCATATGCTAGATCCAGCATTAAGCCAGGAGGTTCACTACAAAGTCACATGGAAAATGGCACGAATATAAGAAGAGGTAAAGGGAACAGACTTCCAGCTCATAATACATGCTTCTGTAGAGCTCCCTATAAAAGACAATCCATCCCATGAGGTTCAGTCTCTGGGTTCTGATGTTATAAACAATTTGCATAACATCACCTTGGGTAGCACCTCTTCCTGACTTCCCACCAAGCCTCTTTCTCATTTTATCAATGCTGTGTGTTAGGAAAATTACGTGTTTTGAGTCAAATGGTCCTTGCTTAGCTTCTCAGCTGATCCACTTAAAAGCCATGCATCCTTGGGACAAGTCACTGCACATCCCTGAGCTTCAGCTGCCTTATGGGCAAAGGCAGAAGGTGCCCCATTTAGAGGACTGTCATGGATGTTAAATGAGACAGATGTGCAGCAAGTGCCAGGCATGTACCGCAAGCATTGGATCCTTTCTGCCCATTCCCTCTGCTGGCCACAAGGAGGGGCTAGGAAAAAAGATTTTAAAATAAAAGGAGTGGACCTGTAAGAACAATTTCATTTGCAAGAGATAGAGAACAGGAGTCAAAGCAGCTTAAGCAAAAAATTGAATCTGAGCTCAGTGAATTGAAAAACTAGGGATGGAGCTTGCTAAAGACCTTCTTGTTAAGGTACTGTATGATTACAGCCCATTCTCTCCTCTTAATTCTGTTTCTCCCCACATTGGCTTCTCTCAGGCATGGGTTCTCTTCAAAGTGGCCTCTGGGACTCACTCCATAGTCACTCCACAACCCCATGTCTAGTGAAGATCCTGTCACCTAACACACAGCCTCAGAACAACAGGAAGGGAGACCTGGTTCACATATAAGACACCCAATTAAATTGAAATTTTAAGGTAAACAACAGTTTTTTTAAATATACGGATATCCGAAAATATTGCATGGGACATACTTATACTAAACATTTATTTGTTGTTTATCTGAAATTTCAATTTAACCAGTTGTCTTGTATTTATTGGCTAAGTCTGGCCACCCTATCCAAAGGAAAATAATAATAGTCTTAATAAAAGGAAGAAGAATGCATACTGGACCACAAAAGAAAAAAAGAAAAAAGTGGAAAAAAAAAGAAAGAAAGAAAAACAGGTCCATTATAAAGGGAAATGGGTTTTAGTTCTGTCTCATATCCCACTTTAATCCCGAGACTTCTGGTCATTTCCAACCCACAGATCTTGCTAGGTACAGGAAGAGATGCCTTCTTTGCTCCCTCATTGTGACTTCTCTGTGGCAATACTTAAAAACAATAAAGAGTTTTCCTAAGTCATTTACACGTGACTATAACATTTCGGAACCAGAAAGGAAATTAAAAGTCATCTCTCTCAACCCCACTACTTAACAGACAAAGGCGCAGGAACTCAGCTGAAAAGACCAATCCAAGATGACACAGTTCTCTGGGACAGAACCGAGTCTGCAGTTCAGATTTCCTAAGACCTAAATATTGCATTTTCTACTATTTTTCGGATAATCTTTGTAATAGCATCTAGGGAATAAAAGAGAAGTCATTTGGGGCTGACTTTGTTTGTAGCACTTTGAATTGAGTTGAAAGAGAAATTGCTCTCATTTCGTGGAACGCTAAATGCATCTGCAAAACAGTTTGCTCATGTGGTGGCCGGGAATTTCCTCAAACCACGCGCGTGACCCAGTGCAACCCTACTTTGCGAAGACCAGGAGAATCTGAGCTCTCAAATTCATATCAATAGCCATGGTGCCCATTGCCCACGAGTTCAGCTCGCCTCCCCAGGCAGACCTGCCCTGCTCCTGTTCAAAGTTTCTTTTTGTTGACCGCAACTGGGCCAGCTGAGCAACTCTTTTGAGTCACACAACAAAAAGGGGTGAAAAGAGGCAGCTTTCAAGATGAATCTGTGGATAAGACCACCTCTTCCCAGGCAAGTAGGGTGGCTGTCAGCTGTCGACCGCAGGGTCACATTGCAGGCTGGAGCGGCAGCCTGTGCCCTCTGCCCAGCGCCATCCCTGCTTGCCTGATAAAGACCTGGCTCTATCCCACAGGCAACATTCCTTCTCAGAGCAGCTGCACCTAGGTTTTAACGTGTCCCATTGTACTGTTTGTTTAATGAGGTCTCTTGGACACTGTGTTTGTAAATGACAGTCATCAAAATGCCCAAGCACTGGAGACACAACCGTCTTGCATTCTGCCTTCTCAGAAGCTTGCACCATTAAAGGAAATTTTTTAAATTTAAAAATAAAATAGAATCATAGTAAAACCCTCCTGTCTGGAATGTATTAATTTCCTAATTCTTCTCCAGCACAAATAAGTTATTATGGCAGAGCAGTTGGAGCATAAGATTTGGAGACATGAACAAGTCCCCACGGCCACACTGGCTAGCTGGGACAAGTTCTTGCATTACTTGGAGCTCCAAATTCTCAGCTGTAAAATGGACATAAAAATCATACCTCCTACAAAGGGCTCCTGAGAGGCTGAGTGAGGCAATATACAAACGATGCTTAGCCTGACATCTGGTATCTTGTAGGAGCTCAACAAATATTAGGTATTATTTATTTTACCAAAATATACATGATACTGCTAAAAATAATTATGTGTTCAAGTGTGTGTGTGTGTGAAAATGAGTTGCTTTTTGGAAAGTGATTATGAGCAGTGATTGGCACATGATAAGTATTATATAATTGTCAGCTCTTGTTACTGTTGTTGATGATCACATTATTGTTATTATTATTGTTGAACAAGAAACAAGCTACAGAACTTTTGGAACCAGGACTCAGTTGACTTGACTGACCAATTAATGAAGGGGTTCCCCTGCTCTGCAATTTGGAAAGAAAATGGAAGATGAAATATTATAAGGGGTGGAGAGGGACTCTGGTTATAATTAAGTTAGAGTGAGGGGGTCAACAAACCAGGACCCACCAGGCAACTCCCCTTTTTATTTTTGTAAATAAAGTTTTATTGAAACACAGTCCCACTTATTAGTTTATATATTGTCTATAGTTGCCTCTACATTGCAGTTGTAGGTTTGAGTAGTTGCCAAAGAGATCATATGGCCTACATGACCTAAAATATTTACTCTCTAGCCCTTTCCAGAGAAAGTTTGCTCACCTTTGAGCTAGAAAGAAGGGAATGGGCCTAGAACAGCATTTTGCACATAGTAGCTACGTGTGACATCAGTAACTACGTGTTGAAAAAAAATGAGTGAACTGAATAAATGAATAGGCAGGAAGCAGCTGATTTATTGTTGGTCCTTACCTATCAAGGTCTTCATGAACCCAGGACCACTTCATACTGATGTGTCAGCTCTATCATTGTCCCAGGGAACTGTTTGTGCGATTGTTGGGAATGAATAGGGCATAAATAGCACTTTGTAAATCAGACACAACACTACCGGGTTCCTGCCAGTCGGCTTCAAGTGTTCCATCCTCTGTCCTATTCAAGGAGAGGGGAAGCTGGTGATAGCAGAAAATACATGGAGCTTTACATTGAGATACTACAGAGAATAGAGAACAAAGGGGAAGGCTCTAAAATGGCACATTTATCTCTCGTTGGAGTAAAGGAAAAGGATGCATCTGAGTCCTAGTCCTGCTGCATGAATTCTCTACAGAATGCAGTAAGCAAAGTAAACCTCCATATTCAGAGAGAACAATGAGCACAGTCATTTTGAAAGAAAAAAAAATTAACAACTTGGGTGTGTACGTGGCTAGAGTTGGGGCTGGACTCGATGATGAGACCACAGCTGTCTGCTAAAACTTTTGTAAAATTCCTAACTTAACTGAAAATGCTTGGTCTTCCGCATCAGAACATGGGCTCTGTGCAGGCCCAGGCTCATCTCGGATCCCCGTGTCCACCCACAGAGCTTAGCACATTGCTCTCCATGTCGTCTTTTGGCTCAACCAACTTGACTTGGGTTTTCTTTACTTGCTACTGAAATTGCCTGAGTTCCACCAGCAGTGCTGGCTATCGATGAACCTTACCCTCCTTCCCTCCGAAATCTGCTGATGGCAAAGAGGCAGAAAAAAAGAGAGGTCTAGAGTCAGAATCTGTGGCCAAGTTACCTGGATTCGAACCCCAAATGCTACCACTTGCCCTTGGGCACATTGCATCTTTGTGCCTCCATTTCCGCGCGGATACATAAGGAGTAAAAATAGTATCTATCTCATAGGATTGTTGAAAATCTGTGAGATAATTCAAGTAAGTGCTGAGAATAGCACATAATGATTAATAAGACATAAAAATATTTGCCATTATCACCTCAGTGGTGTGCCAGACCTACATGGCTCTCTGCCCTCACCTCAAGGAAGCAACCCCCCTTTCAGCCACCTGGTGCCTCTTCTCTCTCTCTGTCTTTCCCTCCACAGCCACCTCTCTCCTAACTTGATTGGCGTGGACTGCGGAAATGAAACAAATCACTTTATTAACCCAAAACAGATCCACAAGCTCACCCTGGATGAAATGGATGTTTTTGGACACTACAGGTGTCATATATTAGCAACCAGAGAGATACACACACACACAAGCTGAAACTATCAAAGGCCCAAAGCTACATTTTCCATGTATTTTTGACTGAAAATCCTCTCTTGAAAGGTGACAGGTGGCAACCCAAGTACAAAGTCCAAAATGCCACTTTCACTCTACTGAAATGTAAGCTCCATGAAGTGCTCCCCATGAACCTAATTTGTCATGAAATCTAGTATCTCTTTTTAGAAGGTTCTGCCCGCCCCATCTCCTGATTGTCCACAAACCCCATGACATTGTATAATCCAAAAGGGGGTCCATGTGGTACCCATACTCAGGCTGGGAGAAAACTGGAGTCTCAGATGCTGTCATTGCCCCTTGCAGCCACCCAGAGTAACTATTACAGGCAGATGCTGCAGGTCCTCGCTGCCATGGCACCCACTGACCCCAGTTCCCCACACAGGCTTCCTGGTCTCAGGGAACACCACTCTCGTGAGTATAGCAGGGGGACCTGCTGTACTCCCAGGGATGCCAAGTTCAGAGACCAGCTCTTTCAGTTCACACACCCAGCACCGCCTTCCTGTACATCAGCCAACCCCAGGCTCAGAGAATCAAGTATTCATTTTAGCATCTGCCACCTTTAGGACAGAATCACCTTTGGCCTGCCACTTCCTCTGCAACATTACCATTTCTCAAAGTGGTCTCATTAGGCCCTCCACCCCACCCGCTGAGAGGATCCTCCTCAGTGGCTCCCTGGATGTGCCTTTAAAAGGAAAATTGCGTTCTGTGACTCCAGAAGGCACCTCTCTCGTGACAGAAAAGGGCAAACACCACATTTAAAATCAGGCAGTGTGTCCTGTGGCAAGATACAGTCTGTCCCTTGCTGTCATCTCCTGGGCAAGAAGGGAAGTGAGGGAAGGACAGGAATTCGAGGTTTATTCCCTTCAACTTCTGTCCCCCACCCTATCCGGACTTCAAAAGATCGCTTGCCCTGTGTTGACTGATACAACACTTTCGGTTAATTTCATTAGATCCACAGTTTTATGTTCATTTTTGCTACAATCCCATTCGCTCTCCCTTTTGGACCACTTTCAGTAGTTTCTGGACCATCCAGGGGTGACTCCTATACTTCTAGAGCAGCCACAGAAGACCACAAAATGAGCCATGAATGAAGGACATGAGATTTTTTCTAACTTTTGTTCTCTACCTAATTTGCTTCCCAGAACATGTAGTAAGTGATTTTTTCCATTAAAATTATTTTCAACAACCTAGGCACAAAAAATTTCAATAACCATTAAAATATACACGCTATTACAACAAATATTGACAGTGGGTGTATTTTTAAGAGTTGGTTTACTAAATCAGATCTTTGCTTTTTCAACTACAAGGGTTTTTTTCCTGTTTTCTCTTCTCCACCTTTTTCTCCTGTTCTTTCTTCCTCTTTCATTGTCTCATGCTATTTAACCCTCTTTGAGATTTTTGCACCCTTGATTGTTGGCCATATTCAACTGAAATGCTTTAATAAATGTATTTATTAAATATAGCATAATGTTCTGTCTTCTTAAAGAAACAGCTTCAGTGGAACTTTTTCCTGCATCAAATGCACAAATATACAAAATTATGAAAATATAAGAGCTAAAACTAAAAAACCCTTTTTAAGAAAACATAGGGGGAAATTTCATGACACTCATTTGGCAATGATTTGTTAGATATAACACCAAAAGTAGAGACCACAAAATAAAAAATAAATTTGATTTCATTAAAATTTACAGACATTTAAGGAATGTCATCAACAAAGTAAAAAGGTAGCCCAGGGGAGGGAGAAACTATCTGTGAATCATGTATCTAATGAGGAATTAATGCCCAGACTATAAAATGAATATCTACAACTCAACAACAAAAAAACAAGCAACCCGATTTAAAAATGGGCAAAGGATTTGAATAGACATATCTCTAAAGAAGATAAACAAATGTTCAATAAGCACATAAAAAGATGCTCTATATCATTAAGCATTAGGAAAGCACAAATCAAAATCACAGTGAGATACCACTTCACTTTCATTAGGTTGGTTACTATCAACAAATTTTTTAAACAAGTGTTGGCAAGGATGTGGAGAAATGGAACCCTTGTACCCTGCTGGTAGGAATATAGTAAGGTGGTGTTGAGACCACCTGGACCAAATACATGACTAAACCCAGTTAAGGCCTCTAAATAAACTTTAAGATTCTGGCAGGCACATGGGGAGATCTACTGGTCTTATGGTTGATCAAGATAAGCCTCATAAGTCCCCCTGCTTATTAAATCTGCTACCTATGACTGTGAAGCCATCTACCTCTCTCTTCTGCCTCTCCTTGCATTCTGGGTACAGGCCAGCTTCAGATTTCACTCGGGAAACTCCCCCATTATGAGCCTACACCAGCGATTCTGCTTTGAAGTACATTGAAGGATTTCGACCTAAAATGGAACTGGCGTACATACAACACAAAATCTCATGCATGCACCCTCAGAATCACAGAACTTAAGAACGGAATTCTCATGAAATGCCTGATTTATAGAAGACTGAGACTCTCCTGACCAATAAACTTCTGCCAAGAATCCCTCCCCATCCTCAAGCCAGTGAACTTACTGCTTGAAATTGACTAGACTAAACCCTGTTTTGCACTCCTTACACATAAAGACAGCCCACCCCAAACCCCCATGGACTCACTTACAGCTTGTTACAGCATTTAGTTCTTGAACCACAATTCCTCTTCTACTCTTGGATGAATTTAAGTTCTGATCATTTGAGCCTGCCTTGGTTTACCTCTTTATTTGGGTGGATAGGTATATACCCAGAAGAATTGAAAGCAGGGATTCAAACACGTTTGTGATGTCATTATTCATCATAGCCAAAGGTGGAAGCAACCCAAGTGTTCATCAAAGGATGAATAGGTAAATAAAATGTGGTAGATACATACAATGAAATATTATTCAGTCTTTTAAAAAGAGAAAATTTTGACACATACTTCAACTTGGATGAACTTTGAAGACATTCCACTAAGTGAAATAAGCCAGACACAAAAGAACAAATACTACAATTTCACTTATATGCAGTACCTAGAAGAGCCAAGTTCATAGAGACAGAAGAGTAGACTGGTGGTTCCCAGAGGTGGAGGAAAGAAATGGGGAATTCGTGTTTAATGGGTATGGAGTTTCAGTTTGAGATGGTGAAGAAGTTCGGAGGTGAATAATAGTGACAGCTACACAACAATGTGAACATACTTAATGCCACCAAACTGCACACTCAAAATTAACTAACATGGTCAATGTTATGTCATGTGTGTTTTTACCACAATAAAAAATGAAAAGAGGGAATTGTCTTTTAATTTATGTACACTTGAATTGTATTTTCTTAGGCTAGTGGCCCTCAACTAAAGAGAGTGAAGCAGAAGGAAAATGAAAAAAAAGAGAAAATTTCTTTTTTTAAATTATTTTATTATTGTTCAGTTACAGTTGTCTGCATTTTTCCCCCACCTCTCCCTGACCCACCCCAGCCAAACCCACCTCCCTCCCTTGCTTCCACCCTCCCCCTTGGTTTTGTCCGAAGAAGAGTGGTGAACGCAGACACCCTTGTTTCTGATCTTAAGGGTAAAGCTTTTAGTTTTTGCCCATTGAATATAATGTTGGCTGTAGGTTTCTTGTATATAACTTTTATTATGTTGAGATATACTCCCTCTATTCCCATTTTGCTGAGTATTTTTATCATAAATGGGTGCTGGATTTTACCAAATGCTTTTTCATCATCTATTGATATGACCGTGTGATTTTTGTCTTTCATTTTGTTTATGTGGTATATTAACCATTATGTGGTATGTTTATTGATTTGCAAATATTGTACCATCCCTGCATCCCTGGGATGAATCCCACTTAATCAGGATGCATGATCTTTTTGATGGATTTCTGAATCGGGATTGCCAATATTTTGTTGAGGAATTTAGCATCTATGTTCACCAGGTATACTGGCTTGTAGTTTTCTTTCTTTCTTGTGTCTTTACCTGGTTTGTTGCATTAGCTTGCTAAGAGGTCTTCTCAATTGCTGTTCCATGGTCTAATTTTAACACAGCCGCTGGGATGATGGATTCCTAATAAGATCCAGATTATGTTTCTCCTCTACTTAAAACCCTCCAGTATTTCCCAGAATCCTCACCAAGTCCCTTGATCTTTTATCTCCCATTACCACTTCCAGTGAAGGGCTTTTGCTCTTTCTGCTCCCTCTGCTTGGAATATTCTTAGACATCCCTCACCTCCTTTAAGTCTTTCTCATATTTCACCTTTACTGTGAGTATTACATCCTGATTGCCCTATTTAATATGCCTTTCCTTGCTCTCCAAACCCTTTATTCAACCCTGCTTAATCTGCCTTGAAATTTTCAATAAGTTTTTTAACAAAGGGTCCTGCATTTTCATTTTGCCCTGGGCCCCACAAGTTATGTAGCCAGCCTTAATGACCTCTACTTTCCTCTGTTTTCTGATTTATACAACACAGATAACAAAAGCACTTTCTCATAGGAATTTTGAGAGGATTAAATAATATACAGATACCAGGCAAATAAAAGTTATAAATTTGTTCAACAAAAATGTATTGTCTATTATGTATCAGGCACTGTTCTAGGCACTGGGGAAGAGCCTATGAAAAGCTGCTCTCAAGGAGCTTGCAGTCCAGTAGAGGACAGAGAGGTAGTAACAAACACGATACCATCACATGGAGTAAGTACTGTGTGGAGAACTAAAATGTAGTCATGTGACAGAGTGACTAGGGGACCACAATCGCTTGGGTAATCAGGGGTGGCTTCTCAGTGAGGTGATATTTAAGTGAGAACTGATGACAAGAAAAAAAGCAACCATGTGAAAATTAGAGGCAAGAGCATTCCAGGCAGAGGGAAAGTAGTGAAGATGCCAAAGACGGGAACTAACTCAGGTGTCAGAGACACAGAATACAGGCAGGATGGGTGTGGCAGAGTGCATTAGAGAGTGCTTCCAGATGAGGTCAGAGAGAAGAGTGGAGCCCAGATCAAGCAGGCCACAGCAATGGGTGCTGCTTGGTTGAACGTGTCATGGCAAGTCATTCAAGTTGTAAGCTGGTAACACTTAGTCTCACGTATGTGTTTAAAAGTTAACTGGCTCTTTCCAGCCAGCACCAAGCCATGGGTATCTCTTGGGACAACTGGCCCAAGAGCCACAAGAGCAGGAGCAAGAGAAAGCCCTACCCCAAGAAACAAAAGTATGAGCTGGGGTGCCCTGCTACCTGCATTAAGATTGGCCCCCGCCACATACACATGGTTCATGTGTGGGGAGGCAACAAGAAATGCCGAGCCTTGAGGCTGGACATGGGCAGCTTCTGGCGCTCAGAGTGTTGTACATGCAAAACATAGATTATTGATGTTATCTACAGTGCATTAACATTGAACTGGTCCATACCAAGACCCTAGTGAAGAACTGCATCTTGCTCTCTGACAGCACACCGTGCTGACAGTAGTACGAATCCCACTATGCACTTCCCCTGGGCCAGAAGAAGGGGGCCAAGCTGACCTCTGAAGAGGAAGAGATTTTAAACAAAATAGGATCAAAGAAAACTCAGAAGAAATATGATGAAAAGAAAAGAATGCTAAAATCAGCAATCTTCTAGAGGAGCAGTTCCAACGGGGCAAGCTTGTGTGCATCGCTTCAAGACCAGGCCAGTGTGGCCGAGCAGACGGCTCTGTGCTGGAGGGCAAGGAGCTGGAGTTCTAACTGAGGAAAAGTAAGGCCTGGAACGGCAAATAAATCTTCTTTCCTCCTTTCTTTAAATCTCATGCTAAAAAAAAAAAGAACACTCATGTAATAAAGGTATTTATTCTCAGGTTAAAAAAAAAGTTAACTCTGGCCCTGGCCGGGTGATTCAGTTGGTTGGAGTATCTTCCCATACTCCAAAATGTTTGGGTTAGACCCCTTGTCAGGGCACATACCTAGGTTGCCAGTTTGATTCCCGGTCCCTGGCTGGGGTGTGTATGGGAGGCAACTGATTGATGTTTCCTCTCACATCAATGTTTTTCTCTCTCACACTTTCTCTCCCTTCCTCTCTCTCTAAAATCAATAAACATATCCTCGGGTGAGGATTTTTTTTAAAAAAGTTAACTCTGATTGCTGTTTGAAAAATGGATTTGGGTGGAGAGGCGAAGGAAGAAAGAGAAGTGAAGCAGGATGTTACTACAATAATGTAAGGAAGAGACGATGGCAGCTGGAACCAAGGGGGCAGTGGTGGCAATGAAGAGAAGAGGTCATATTTAAAATAGGATTCTACCTATTGAGGTAGAATCAATAGGAATTGCTGCTGATGGTGGTGAGGAAAAGAGAAGAATCAGAAATGATTCTTGAACAATTGGGTGGATAAACGTTCATGATGATCATGTGAAATCCAAAGATTATTAAGTAAATACCAAATGATTAATAACAAGTATTGGTTAACAATTAATTAAAGTTAATCCTAATTAAGAATTAGGATGTGTTCATAAAATCACACCCTAAGCAGAGAGGTGCCTGGGGTGTCCTGAGCACCCAGTAGATGTTGCTTGAGTGAAGGGGTGGGGGGAGGGGGGATGCTGAGAGGGAAGTGGAAGGGGAAGCTAATGAAAAACTTTGTCAACTTCACAGTTTTGCCTAAAGCAGGACCTGCTGACTTGTCTCCACAAAAAGGAAAAACAAAGTCACACTCACACAAAAGAAAGTTTGCTTCATGGGAAGATTTGAACTAACAAAGGAACAGGAAAGGGTCAGGAGGACAGGGGCGCACGTGTTTGGACATATCCCCTACTTGGGAAAGCTGACCCTGGAGAGGCCAAGCCCTGATGGGTGTGCAGGAAACTCTTTTGCCCTGTCAGTTCCTAATAACAAGCGGGTGTGTTTATTTACCCTCTCAAAGGATGACAAGAGGAACCAGGAGGGGTTTTAGGGGCCAGGTGAAGACATGGTCATTTCTCCATCTGTTCATCTGGCCCCTACTGTAGGATGGGAAGCATTTACACAGATGCAAAGCTGTGATCCTAATGTACATGCTACCTGGAGACATCACATATCTTGTATACCTATAATAATAACCTTCCTATAAAATTCGTTTCCTGAGAAATGGAGTAAAAGGGTACCTCTCTATGAATATTGAAAGCTTAGACTCTTTTCTAATCATGGATAGTACTAAACAGGTCCATGTTAGGGTACACCATAAGAAGTTATTAGTATTAGTCCATTTTTTACCTAAAAGAGTGATTATTTCATGTGGTTCAACATCATATCTGCCTCTGCAGCTTGATGAAATAGTTAGGCCAAATATTACCATGGCAGTGAAACTTAGCTTTATTAAATACATCCCCAACCCTTTACTCAAAATCATAGAATGTCCTGCCTGTGTCCTTTAAGAAAGTAATATTCAGGAGTTAAAGCAATTTCAGATACTTGAGAGAGAAAATAATTTACCTGTTATTCCTCTAGGATGTACCCAAAATTCAATCCAAGCGCCAAAATATCGAAGACTTAAAGAAATTTGGAGAGGGAGAAATCTCCTTAGGGTGAGGAACGTGAAAAGAGATATGTTACAATCCTGTAAATGTGAAGAAGCAGAGTGAATATCACTTCCGCCAACACCGTTATTTTATCATAGAGCTCAATTGCTTGCCCAAGGTCAGGGTCAGCAGTTTGGGGCAGAACTGGAGCCAGACCCTTATGTGTATTGAAGCAACTCCCTTTTCTGAATCAATACTCATTATATGTCTGGGAAAGAGTCTGGGACTTTGTGGATGAAAACCACTTCATTGGTAAGAAATAGAAAAATATTTAACACAAGTTACAAGAATTGATTTCCCAGATATCAAAATAATAATCCAACAGAATAAGATGTGGAAAAACTCACCAAGAAACAAGGAGAGTTTAGAATGATCCATCAGAGGAAGGTACTGTGGCATAGCTGAGTGATATAAAGAGCTGAATGAACTGGTTTTGTAAGTGCCTCAGGGAATTTAATGAAAGAAGAAGAATATGTTTTAATAAGTGAGTTTTTTGAGGATGGTGGTATTTTATTTAAATTATCTAACCTAGTCATCTATGTAGCTGAGAAATTTTCATGTTGGTGAGTTATTCTCTCAATCACTTGTATCAAGCACTTACTATCGATCAAGCGCTCTTCCAGATATTTAAGATCAATCACCTGGAAGAAATTTAAGATAAATCAGTTAAACAAACAAAAGACCCCATTCTTAATGAGCACATATTTTAATTGGGGAAACAGAAAACAAGCAATGAAAAAAATAAGCAAGTGAATTGTATGGTGACTTAGAAAGTGACATGTGTCAAGGAAAGGGAAAAAGAAGGTCAGGGTAGGAAGAAGCAGGGGCCAGGCTTCCTGGGGTGGGGGGTGCATGCAGCAGTTTTCAACAAAGTAGTCTGCATGGGTCTCATGGAGAAGGTAGACTTGAACAAGTACTTGAAGGAAATGAACTAGTCAAGTGGATCTTTGGGGGAAGGTTGATTGTTCCAGGCCATAAACAAATCACTAAGTAGAGGCATGCCTGGCAGGTATACACTTTGTCATGTGCTCTGAAGAGCTGGGGTGGTACCCGTTTCTTTCTTTTACATTGAAAAGGAAGCTTCAATCCATCCAATTGCCCATGTTATAGTGTGCAGTGGATGACAAGACTAGTAGACCATGCAGTGGACCATTGGGAATCAGTGACCCAACACTCAGCTCTGGTCCAAGTATGCCTCAGGTTATAGGAATCTAGGCCATATTTTTATTTTATACCCATTTTTCAGGGCTCTGTGTCCATGGCCTTATCGTGGTGTGACAACAAATAGCTCCCAGAGCAGTTCAGCATTTTAGTGACTGAATTAGAGATGAACCAGAGAGAATGCATTTAGTAGTTTAGGCATCAGCTATCAGCATGTGTTCTACCATAACAGGCTGAGTATATGATCAGAGTAAGATTACTAGTTCACCTATTGCTAGTTCATACTAACCAACCGACTCTACATGAATCACTCAGTTCTTTTATGCCTCAATTTTGACATCTACCAAATCAACATACATTCCTCTGTCCAGTCTATTTCACAAGGTTGGAATAAAGTAAAATTAGTTAAAGATTAAAAGTGTCTGGCACATGTAAGATTAATTAAATTAGTTAAAGATTAAGAGTGGCCTGAGTTTGTGGTAAAGAAGATGAAGAAGAACAAGACAAAGGAGGAAGAGGCGGAGAAGGGGGAGGGAGGACAAGGAAGAGGAAGAATTGGTAATGATGGTGATGGTGAACACCACTCATAGTCCATATGAAATGTCTGATTATTCAAAGTGCCTAAAATCTCGGTAACTGGCATGCTACACAGAAAGGAGCTGTTAAACACAAACGGTCCAGAATCCTGTAGCCTCGGGTGATGCTCAACAGTATTACCCAGGCAGTGTCCTAGCCCTTCTTCTTCTTTTTCCAATATGGGAAAAATCTCTGCATAGTCCAATCATGAAATTAATCCTCTCACGTCACCGCCACTGAGGACCAATCCCAGGGGCAAAGGAGGTGGAAGGTAGTGGAGGATGACTCAGGAGGAAGCAGTGAGAGTGCAAAAGGGCGGCCTGGGCAGAAGAAAGCCAGTCCCAGGCCTTAAGGAGCTGACAACAACACAGTAGGGATGTTAGTAAAAGCAAACTGCCTGTGAAATACTACCGATTAGAAACTGTTGTGTCAAAACAGCTTTGAATGCTAGGGACAGAGATTAAACAAGCTGCAGAAAGGAATATGAATCACAGTAAAGAAAGTGGCATCCCACCACATTAGGGACACACATACCAGCAGGACAGAGGAAATCCAGAGCCACCTTGCAGCTGCACTGGACTTGGGTAGAGATTTGTGTAGCTGTTGTCTACAAAGTTGGCATCTTTTAATTATATAACAATAATGGTTAGGAGTGACTGAGTGCCTACTCTGTGCTAGGCACCATTCTGAGCACCTTACTCGTTGATTGCAGGTACATTTGGGGAAAACGGTGGTGAGAATTTGGAATAATTTGAAGAATCTCTATTCAAATGAGCCTAACAGAAAAAAACTTAACAAAAATACCCAATTTCTAAACAAACTCATGTGACTTACTTGTATTTTTTAATGCAACTAATTGCTAAGTGAATGAACAGGTCCTATGGAATCCCCATGGCCATTGGCAGGCTGACTTCTAAAAATAGCATATTCAACTTGCTTAAGCCTAGGACAGTATTTCCCTAATATAGACAATAGAGCACTAAATCTGGAGGTTTCCAGGCTAGTTTGCAAAGGGAAAAAGCATCTCTTAGTATTAAAAAATTGGAAATCAGTGCGTTAAGCAAAATAGAACTGTCTTTCCTTGCTTTGTTACATTAGGTGTTACTGCAGGTCTTCTCAGAGCCTTCAATCGACAAATGAGCATGGCCCGTTAATGAGAAAGGAACATCAGAGGCAGGCTCTTCCAAATCACCTGACGAGAGAATTCTTCCTTCCCCAGCACCCCCTGCAGCCTTTTCTAGAACTATTTAAAAAATACAAGTGTGAGTTTATTTTACTATTTTCCCAGGGATCTAGAACATTCCAAGCCTCAAATATTTATCCAGGTCCTTCAAAGAGGAAAGAATCAGAAGGAGCTTCCAAATACTTTTCCTGGTGTATCAGTTAAAGTGACACAGCTGCGTAACAGATGAACCTCAAACCCTTATTGGCTTCCCAGAATAATAGTTAATTTTGTCTTTAGCAACAGTCCCATGCAAGAAGAATCATCCAGGAAGCCTGGAAAAATACTCCTTCTGTTCTCTACATCCAGAAATTTTGATTGGATGGTTTAGAGTAGTGCTGGACATCAAGGAATTATTTCTAAGCTCCTCCAGGGTTGTAAATGATGGTTGAAACTCACTGAACCAGGGGAATGTAAGGGCTTCCTCATTGGGCATCTTCCCATTCAGACCTCTGGGTGAGCTTCTGAAAGCTGTCTGTATTGGATGTTTCTGAGATTATTGATCAATGCAATGTAATGTTTCAAAAATTCAAAAAGAGAAAGACTTGGCAGAGAAAGAAATTATTTTACCAGAACTAGTCTCTATAACTGCGCGAGTCCCCCTGCTTACTCAGGGTCATCAGTGTATCCTCCTAAGCCCACTGTGATGACAAGCCCAGATTTTATCCTTCCTGACACTTTCCCATCACAACAGTGGGACAGGAGCACCACCTGCTATGTGTTTATGCGTAACAGTTATTGTCTTAGGTAGTAGAGGGCAGTGGTTAAAAGCCACACAATATGAAAACTGGATTCCCACCCACTAGCTGTATAACCTTGGAAAAGTTGCCTAACCCTTCCGCCTCAGTTTCCTCATCTATGAAATGGAGAGAATAATTATAAATATGTTATGAAGTGTACTGAGGATTAAACCAGTTAATCCATGGAGAGGCCTAGAAAATGACTAGCACATACTAAGTTTTCAACAAATGTTGGCTATTATTATTTATTTTTATTATTGTCAAGTGCAAGCCTCTGCTCTAGGTGGCCAGGGATGCAGAGATGATGAAAGCTATGCTTCTGTTCCCAAGGAATTCACAATTGGGCACAGGAGGCAGACACACAGACAATGAACTGTGATAGATGTGACTAGGCTTTCATACCATTGGGTGCATAATGCTGCGAGGGTTTCCAAGATGCTATTAGAGGGGCAGGACAGGAAGGCTTCCCAGAGGAGGTGTCATTAGATCCTTACAGAGGGGCCCTTGCAAGCTGAGACCTGTAGGCTCAGTCTTTTGTTCCTGAAGTGACATGGAAGATGAGAAAGGACAAGTCAAAAACCCACCGTCGACATCTGCAAAGAGACATTTCTTTGCAGTAGTTTACCAATCACACCAGGTGAGGCCACCACTAGTCTTCAGAGTCAAGGACAGGGGCTTTGGCCACATTCCCTCCAGGGGATTGTACCCATTTATGGGCACTCCTACAGATACTGCCAGACAGCAAGCTTGGATTCAGCCAGAAAGGGCAGCAGATTTTCATGGTGTGGTTGTGGGAATGCCTGGCGGGTCTCTGGGTCCAGGAGCAGACAGGACCAGAGGCAGGATGGGCAGAGCAGTGGGAGGCAGGGGCTTGCTCTTGGCAGTTTCACAAGGCACAAAAATTCCGGATCGCGTTTCTCCCTCAGCCCTTTCAGGATATCCTGTCATTCAGCCGGGGCATATATATACAGTCAAGATGGCCAATGTCACTGCAACCCCTGGATTTGCCGTCTTTCCTGTATAGAGGCGGGCCCCACAAATCATCTGGTTCAATCCAGGGAAAGGAGAGGGAAGGACTTAAAAACAGACACTAAAATGAGAAAGAATTCACTGGGAGTTCATCAGACGAAGTGAAAACAGGGCAATAGTCCTGACAGGTGCTTGGCACGGAGAAGGAGCAAATATTTTCTCGCTATGCTACAAAATTTAATACTCTTGTTTCTTGGATTGATTGTACAAAATTTCTGCTCTCCACTGGAAACAACAGAGCAGGTAAGATGAGGCTTCAGTTTTTTAATTTGTCAATTTTCAGGATGTATTTAAAAGCTTTTTGCTTTCCTATGTTGTCACGGGTAGAGAGTGCCCTCTGGGCTTCATGGAGTAAAGAGAAAGCTTGTGGAGAACAGGACCTAGTGTGATGTGCCATCTTTCTGAAGGCATGCTAACCCAACTGGTTATTTCTGTGCTAAAACACTCCTGTTGGCGATCTCTGATTTTAGTGCTCACATTTCTCATTCCATGGTGGATTCGGGTATCCAGGGTTTTGTATGTTTGTTTGTTTTAATAGTCTCATCACTTCCCGTTGCACCATTCAGAATGTAGAACATAACAATGGCTGTGGAGAGATGTTCTGGGGAATTCCAGGTTGGGTGATATCTGGCTGAGAGATACAGTATTATGAAATGCATTAGGTATTCCCCCTTCTACATTCCCAAGTTGTAGTAAAAGTACTCAGGGCACTTTACACCAGCACGCCAGCTTCTCAAGCTAGCGCGCATAAGTTGTCATCATAAAGCAAGTTCAGTGTCAGATCTGCAACAAGGCCAGCCTAAATAGGGGGTATGGGGTGTGGGAGTCAATCTGAGGGATTTATTTAAAATGGGTTTCCAAGATATGGTTTCTGCTCTGCGAATAATAAACGTGATTCTGAGTCTGTGCCAAGCAAATTTTTATCAACCCCAATTTTACTTCAGTTGGCTGCAGTCTAATAATATTTTTCATGGAAACATTTTTAAAAATGCCATAATGGTTACTCACTCCAGCTGTGAGGTTAGTTAGATAGGGGTGAGTTTGAACAGTGGTTTTCTTTGTTTAGCAAATGTTTCTGAGGATCAGTAATTTCTGCTCCACAGCTTACTATCTGTTCAACCCTGAGCAAGTTACTTAGCCTCTCTAAGCCTCAGTTTCCCCCCTGACAGTGCTCCACAATCAGCAGTAATTGTCATCCTCGCCATCACCATCTCTATCAGCGTCAGGAGTGCTGGCTTGAGTGCAGAAATCAGGTGTTGACTGATGCTTAAAGCTGAGTTTACTTTTCCAGAAGGGATCGTATGAGAAGTACAACGAGCCGTTCCATTTGAAAACATCAGTTTGATGGTCAAGGGATTTTTGAAAAGAGAATATTAACTCTGGCCTACTAAAAAAGGAAAGGCAAAGTAATGTCATCCCATCTACTTACCCATATGGGAAACCCTAATGTAAAGAACATTCTGCTTTTAAAAATATAGAGGTTCATGACCATGAAAGGAGATTAATTGAAACTATATCTAAGGGTGGTTTTGTTATTATTTCATAAAGACCATTCCAGTGTTATTTTGGTTCGTAGTGACCATTACATGAAACCCACCAGAAAAAAAACAGAGGTTTTGTTTTCCTATCCACCGCTATATAGTGTGCAGGGAAGAGAAATGGCCAGCCAAGAAATCAGAAGACCTCTAACTTACAGTGTGGCCTTGGACAGGTCATTGAACCTCCCTCACCTCAGTGTGCTCCTCTCTAAAATGAGAATGATGCTACCTGCCCTACTGACATTTAGGGCAATCAAATCAAATGTGATGTAGCCTTTGGAAGTATGCATAACCATGAGCTGCTCTGTAAATGTGAGGTTTCTTTTTGTACAGCCTTCATAGGTCTCAATAAACATAGTATTTATGATGTTCCAATGACCCCTAACACAGTGCTGGACCCATGGGATGACCAAAAAAATACCCATAAAAGTGGTAGATTTCAAGTAGAGGGCAATGACAACAAATGTGCTCTATTGGCCAACCACTGAGAAAAGGAAAAGAGATGAGTATGGTTTTGTGTATGCGGTGGTGTTAAATGGGGCCTTGAAAGATTAGAGGTTTGGGTAGCCAAGGGGAGAGGAAAGAACATTTTTATCAGGAGAAGCAACAAAGCAAAACACAGAGATGGGGATAGAGAAGAGGTACAGGAAGTAGCACTTCCTGCCTATGATATTCCATTACTGGGCCAGGCAGTTCACCCATGTTACATCATTTAAATTTCTCAATACCCTGAGGAGTGGTTACCAATATATTCCCCTTACAGAGAATGGTGAAGACTAAGGAATTCATTGCCAATTGTGCAATTAACAAGATACTAAGCTTGATTCCAAGCTTAAGTCTTTTGACTCACAAGTTCAGTCTCTCGTCATTGTAGAGAGCTGCTTCTGTTTGTTTCATGGGGAAATGAAGGAAACCTGGAAAAGGTGAGGAAATTTATTTGGGAGGATCAGCACCAGCAGCTCGGATAATAAGGGATCCTGAAACAAGGCCCAAGTGTGGCTGCATCATTCATTGTAATAGATCTCTGCACAAATGTTGCTAATATTTCCTAGTGTGCCTGTCTGATGTCCTACAATTCATGTATTCAATCAACAAATAGCTACTGCATATTACTATGCACCAGACACTATTCTAGGTGTTCCAGACAAAGCAGCAGAAAATAAAATAGGAAAATATTGCTGCCCTCACGGAGCCCAAACTAGAGCTGAACTGTAATCAAAAGAATACAAACACCTTTGGAGCAGGAACTGTATGCTCTATGGCATTTAACACCCAGAGCAGCCTATGGTCCATCTATGACCAATAGACCTTGAACGACCTCCCTGAACAATTTCATTTGAAAAGAGCACTCTACAAATATTTCTCCATCTAGAGAAGTGTATGTAGTGAGGTTACCTTACCTTACTGGACTCTAGGCTTCAGATCAGGGTGTAAAAGCAGCCTCTAGCACAGCCATGGCAGACCGTGCTTGTAGATCCCAACACTTTCCAAATAAGGTTGAAAGCAGCCTGCCAGTCATTACCAATCAACCTCATTACCATCCTTGTCATTCCATTGACATAAAGTCGATGGAGAAGATTGGCCAAGCAAGGCTCTGCTAATGGAACTTGACTTTTCTTTTATGTTTTCATAGACAAACAGATGTGATAAGAAGTCTCTGCTCATCGTTAGGACTGCGTGCCTATCTTGCTCACTCAACTCAAGAATGAATTGCCCAGACGGTTACACCAAGGTTACCAATAGCTCCCTAGGGGTTCGGGATTGCAGGTACTCATTGTGAGAAAATGGATGTGCTCGAGTTTTGAAACTCAAGGGATTGTGAATCCAGATAGAAACCTCTTGTCTCAAAAACTGCAAAGCATTTCCATGATTTTCTCTTTCTCTAAGACTGCATTGAGCCCAAACTTAGGTAATTCACAACTAAAACCTTGAGTCTAAAGAAAGTATTATTGATTCATGTTTTAATACAAAATGGACTGTATTACATGGTACACAAAGATTCTTCCTTCATTTTGCCCTTCTTTAGTTTGAAAATCTGGGTTTTGTGTTATTGGAAAAGGGTTCTCGGCAGAACACTTTAAAAAGCCTTGTTGGGTCCAATGGTCATCTTACTAACTAGCTGGGACGCTGGTACTAATTAGAACCCAAAGAACGGAGACAACTAAATCACAGCTCTGTTGAATTTTATGTAAGTACTGCATTCCTGAAATACTCTTAGATTCAAAACTCTCAGGATTCAAGGCTAATCCTGGCAAAGGATGACAAGCCGTACCATTTGCCAGATAATGGATGCATTCATGTAGTTCAAGTGTAAACACAGTATTTTTCAATTACTCAGTCTACTAATTTAAAAATTAGGCAGCACTCAGCTATAGGGAACCTATCCATGTGTGATGTGATCTTGTGGCTCATCTCTGGTTCTGATTGCAGACAGATACATGTGGTGTGCAGAGAACATCAGTGAATAGGTCTCCCATGGGGAATCAGGCCTGTGTTGTACCTAGGCTGCTTTGAGACTTGCTTTTGCTAAAAACTCCCTCACCTTGAATTGAGGCAACAAATGTTTACTGCATATCTTTAAAGTAACTTCCTAAAATCTATGCTAAACCTCTCAAGTTTGGGTGTAACCAGTTCAACCTCTTTTCCCTTTACATTTGCAAATGACCTTTATCTAAGGATTAGCAACATTCTTTGTTTTGTTATGGTAACCACCTAAAGTGAACCTGTGCATAGTTAATGAGAACCATCCTGGATGTAATGTACCTAGAGTGTCAATAAAAGCCTGTCCAGGAGAGGGGTCCTGGCCCCTCTCTCTCTCTGCGAGAGAGTGGCCATGCAGGCCGGCCCTCTCTCTCACTCTCTGGCCCACTCTGGGCCTCTCTCGGCCTCTCTCACATTCTCGCCCTCTCCCTGGCCCTCTCTGTCTCTCTGTCTCTCTGTCTCTCTCTCTCTCTCTCTCTCTCTCTCTCTCTGAGAGAGTGGCCACGCAAGCCCTAGCACTCTTTCACTTAGAGAGTGGCTCGACATCCCTTTTTCTCCACTGGATTCCTTTAGTCTGTGTGAATTTGTTCATCACTTGTCCAGGAATATAGGACAAGCATTCCACAACAACATGTGGTCCTGCTGGACAGAACCACGACACTCAGCGAGTTTCATTTTTAACTCAGGAACAAAGAATTAGTATGATTTCTTACTTTGTACAAAATGAAACCTTAACACTGCTATATCACACTCTTAAATTCATGTTTGCTTCATGTGACTGCACTATAGTCTAAAGCCAAGTCATCATTTTTAATAGAAGTTTCCCAACACTACCTGGCCTAGAACTAACTTCCCAGAGTGGGTACACATTTGCAACTAGTTTCTTTTAGAAAGCATATCAGAAAGACTTAGGGTTCAAGTTCAAATTACATAGTGACTTTAGTGAGAACTTTTTTGTACTGGTTACTCTTTTTCATGGCCAAGGTTGGCACTTGGTTATGTCCCACTCCACTCTACCCTAAACACATAACTGTGCACCCACACAGAATAAGATTAGTAGATTAGTGCACTCATGTTCTCTGTTTTAGTGTTGAAGATTTTGATTTATCATTCATTTACACTGGAACAAACCCAAGGCTGGTTCTTGAGGGGATGTTTGGTTCTGCCCTTGAATTTCCCTTTTGTGATCTTTAGAAAGAGGTGTCCTGCTAGTATTCTCAACCTTTCAAAGAAATCATCAATTCTATCTTGAACCTGACTGCCCATAAAGCTGGTAGCTCTGTGACTAATCAGCTACATAACAGGCATTGGTTTAGGAGTACAACCTTGAACTTACCAGAACACTACTAGTAACAGCCCAGTTGAAAGGAACAATATTTGTGGAGGATAATCTCTAGAAACACTAAAGTCAAACCCTGCAATAAGCCATCCATGCAGAGATCCCAGTAAATAGACAATAGGGGTTAGCCCCTATAGAATGGCTGTTCCAGAACTGTACCTCAGACAGTACAAAAACTATTCTAAGGAACTCATCATTGGATTTCCCTCAAGGAACCTGTGGCAGATGTTGCTCACTACATTACACCGCCTCTCGCAGAAATTTCTACATCTTCGGTATCCTGAGCATTGGTTTGGTTTAAATTCACAGATCCCATGTACCACATAACTCATGACTTTTCTCTTCCTGCATTGTTTGCTAGGACACTCAGTGACAACTGTGAAGTCCACTTGTACCATGTGCCTAGAACCTAACATCATTTTTTTCATCTGCTAACTTCACTTCTGACATCGATTTAGATATTTCACCCCATTTTCTCTGTGCCCTGATTTTTTCATCTATTTTTTACAATTAAAGATAAACTACAATCATTTTTTCTAACTTTTGTGTTCAAGGCATATACATACTTTTAAATATAGGCAAGTGTAAAGACCTCAAAAAAATGTAGGGCAATTCCACTGCCCAGAGTTAACGCATTGCTCTGATAATGGGTTATGTCTCACTTTACCCTTCCAGGTACACCTTTGAGATCAAGTCATACTCTCTGTCTCTCCCTGGATGCCGCCACATCTGTAGGAAGGACTACCTCCAGCCTCAGTGCTGTCCGGGGCACTGGGGCCCAGACTGCATGGGTAAGTGGCAAATGCTTTTCTCGGATTTGGACACTTCCTTCTCGATGTCCCCTCTGACAGAAAATTGAGAGGAAGGAAACTTGATAAAAGGAAGATGTTAGCCTCTAGAAAGTTGAAAGTCACAGTTCTGTCTGTAGGTAGAAAATCTTTCTTGCCCTCTCAGCTTTTCTAAAGAAATCTCCTTCCCTCCAGTTAGAGATTTGTCTTTAAGAGAATTTCTTTACAATTCAGCAAAAGGGACAATTGAAAGGCTATCCATTTTTACAACAAAAAATAACTGACTATAGAAAGGAAGTAAGAATACTGGATTTTAATGACCTCAAACCCAATTTTCTGTAAGAAATTTTATGACAGTATCTCAAAAGGCTGTAGTTATTGTTTGGCAACCAAAATAATCATTCAACCTTCTAAAAATTTAAGTTTTAGGATGGAATGAAAAACTCTATAATGACCAGTTTCCACTGTAAGAAAAACTAGGCAAGTCTGAGTCAACAGTGTAGTTAGACTCCTGTGGTCAAGCATAGCATTTGCTAGCTGCAGTTGAACTTCTATGCTGATTAAAGATGTTTACAGTCATGCAGTGACTGCATCCTGGCTTTGACATGCAAATTATGTGAGATCCCCCTTTTTTTCTTGGATGGTAAAAAATCAGGCATTTTAATTCATGAACTTATTCTTTGTTACATTTCATCTTCTAAAATGTAGTGAAACTATCTCAAGTATGCACTTAAGGGAAGAGATTAGTTCTCTTTAGCTTTGTTTTTTTTTTTTCTAATTAAAATAATATAAGCAAATTGTACACAGCTTGTAAAGAAAAGTACAAAGAAAGAAAAATAGCAACTTGTATTTTGCCACACATAGGAAACCCTAAATATTTTGGTTTATTTCCCTGGTCTTTTATTCCATATGGCTTCTAAATAGTTGAGCCCACGGTGTATGCATAATGTTTTCACCAGTTTCTTTGTGTAAATAAGGATGAAATGAGTTATCTTCCATTTACTCAACATGGCTGACATTGGTTACTAGAGAGGTTCTTGGCCTATGTTATCTGAGTTAATTCTTAAAGCAAATCTTTGAGTTAGACATTTTTATCTCCATTTTGCATATGAGGAATCAGATATTTGAAGATTGTTTCTTGCCAGTTTCCTCTGAGCTTTTAGGTGATCATGCAAATTCAAGTTCAAGGCTGCTGGCACCAAACTTGCCACAGCAGAGGGGGCAGTTAGTATCCTCCGAGTGTTTTTTTTTTATTATTTCTCTTTTGATTGGTACTCCCTTCAGACCCCTAGTCAATGCCTGGATTATGCTTCCTACCTGGAAAAGCCAAGTTTGGGGGTTTGGGATGTCCTGGCCCTTCTCTCGGTTTACTGCTCTGTTCTGTTTGACCCCAACATTCTGACACCATGTGTTTCTAAGAGTTTATTAGGTCAAAATCAAGTGATGAACCCAGACTTCCAGATTCTGAGAACTTTTTTAGTATCAAATGTGGTGATATCGCATCCCAATTTTATAGACACCCTGATATAATGGAAAGAACTCTTAGATTTACTTTTCTCCTTCTAACCCACAAAAACTAATCTGATGCTAAGTTATTAGTTAGATACCCAGTAGAGAAGAAAGGCTTTGTCCAAGATGTAAAAGTCAGCATGTTCAACAGAATGGATGACAGGCAGATCACAGCCAGGAGTGAAAAAGAACTCTGGGCCTGCCTCCAAGTTTTAGGTTTTAATCTAATTCCATTATTACTGGTTTGGGAAAGTTATTTCCTGCTCATGCCTCAGTCTCCTTAGCTATCAATGGTGGTAAAAAGTCTTACTTTACAAAAATATAGTAGAGACTTTAAAACACTGATGTAAGTAAAAATATTAGGCAACATGTATGACTCTAAGGAGATACTTTATAAAAATATTATGAATAAATGAATGAGTGAATCACAGTCTAAATAGACCTCTGATAATGAAAGGCAAACAAAATGACACCTTTTCTCCAAGAACTTTTTATTTATTTTTTAAATATATATTATTGATTATGCTGTTACAGTTGTCCCATTTTCCCCCCCTTTATTCCCCTCCATCCTACACACCCCCTTTCACCTGCATCCCCCCACCCCCCTGCTTAGTTCACGCCCATGGGTCGTACATATAAGTTCTTTGGCTTCTACATTTCCCATACTATTCTTAACCTCCCTCTGTCTATTTTCTACCTATAGCAGTGGATAACTCAGAAAACATGAGTAGGAAAGCAGGATTCAAAGTCTTCCATGCCATCACTCTGAGCTAGGCACAAATGTGACACCTAAGATCTCACACCTAAGATTGAAGGAGTCTTAGAGGATTCCTTAAACATTCAGTCATTTTCTTCTGACAGGTCTACCATTGCAGCCAAACACATGAAAACCAAGTCTTGGACATCCTTTCTGCTGTCCTCTCGATGGTGCAAAAATGTACTCCCCTTTATCTTTGTCTTCCAAACATACTAAATGTCTCAAAAGGCTTCCTTCCTTTGGTTCAGGAAAGAGATAAGTCTTCCACTGGGTTACGTGTTTCAATTCTCACTCACATTTCGTGGTGATGACAAGAGAGATCTTGCCTATCACATTACATTTCCGCCAGGATAAGGTCATTCAGAACTGCTGACATGTGTCCATCCTTCTTTCTGAGGAAGCACAAGCTCTGGAATGGACTTCTTTCCAAGGCAAGAGCAGCATCCACTTCTTTTTTAATGCACTGTGATATACATTCATACTCTATACCTCTGGGTTACTTTTTAAATTATTTTAATAGTACCTTATTCAAATTAGAAAATAACTCTATGATTCATTCTGAAAACATGGAAAACACAATGAAAAAAATTACTCATCATCTTCTAAAATTACAGTCTAGGGAATACAGTCAATAATATTGTAATAACAATGTATGGTGTCAGGTAGGTACTAGACTTATGGGGACAATCACTTCCTAAGTTATATAAATGTCTAATCACTGGGGTGTACACCTGAA